>JAVDBV010004178.1:0-12361 GCA_032619315.1 Piper longum | reverse complement strand
TGTGCGCGCGCGCGCGCGCGCGGTTACATTCATGACGTTTAATTAGACTGTCTCAGTACTTCGGTCGTGGCGTTGATCCGTATGATAATTATTAGGTGTTGATTATGTTTGAGATGTGATAAATAACGTCAGTTGGGGACTGCAAAATCTTAAGTGCTGTGTTTGATGATGAAAATTCATATATCTGCTTCGGCATTTGGAGTCCAAATGGGTTTAGAATTTGGCCTTGTATTTGAAGTTGTAGCAAGGAAATATTCACTTTTATGTGCCAAGACTCAAATGAATGGCGTTTGCGATTTGCCCAGCATCTGATTTCGCCCAATAAAATCTAGCAGATACCTTGGTATTTATAAATCGCCGTACTTAATTCTGGGTTTAAGTGGGGGCGTCGAGTAGTTGGTTAAAAGGTTTTTGCCTTTTCGAGAGCTCCAGGTAAAAATCTGTTCATGAATACACTCCAGTGTCACCGTGTATGCACACTTTCTCCCTCCCGGGACTTCCTGGGATAACGCCATTTTATATATCCTTGTTTGGTTTTCAAACAAAAAAAGATGTTTTTTTTTATTTAAGTAAAAACGATGTGTGTTAGCAGTTCCGCCTTTTGGTCTTCTATTTTTGGCTTTCATTTTACTTAAGCAGCGGCTGAGCAGGTGAGATTAGCTGCCGGACAAAGATGTCAAAACAGCACACAACTGCGTACACTCGACACTAAATCCCCCCAAATCATTTGCTCGCCACATTTAAATTCCGATGATTAGTAGTGCAAATATGTTGGATAACCAGAAACGGTATTTATACATATCACGCACTTATTCTTCTAATGCAACAAGAAAAGATGCATGTTACGCATTTTTAACAATTACTCTGATTTGCATCCTATAAATATCATGGTGTAATAGAGGCTCTAGAAACACACCTGCGTAGGAATTGTGCTGCAATCCAAGCCTGGCACGGAAGTGATCCATCCCTTTCTCTGATTTGTTGAAGTACTGAAAAGAAGTCTGATGTCGATCAGTAACGTCCAACGGGCTCAGGCCAACCATGCCCATTGTCAGGTAACCAGCTACAGATCAGCAGAGATATTTTTTATCAGAGAGGATCGGGGCCACCGCTGTTAGCCTGCCATCTTTCCAAATTATCTTCTAAAAAAAAAACTGATCCCCTCATGCTAATGATCTTTACTGGTTAATTACTGGTTACAAAACACTTATTGCGTTCAACAACTACTAACCATATACACTAGCTAAGATTCACTTGGCTTCCCTTAAATATGTCATGGTATAACTCATATATTATTTGCTTGTATTTGCTATTTTGTGTATCAGCGCTATTTGACGATTTTTTTGTTATCTATTTGCTCTTTGCAGGGGGGCTGATCACTATTCGTGCATGAGATGTATGAAATATATTGGGTACTAATATTTCTGGCGTCAATCTATCTACTTAATAATTGATAAGGCCAAATAAAAATACCCAAGGGATTATGATCATTTGTGAGATAAAAATGATTATTAATGAGGACAAGCACAAGATTAATCCCTGAGAAATAGATAAGAACCTTCGATCATATTGAATGAAACATTCTTTTCAGAAATCGGGCTAGACCTATAATCTTGGATTACAGATTTTTTAATACTATTAGTTTCTTCGAATTCCATTTCACGGAGGTCAAGGTAACTATTTATCTAGGACAGAGGTGGCCAATGGGCCGGGCTTCTTTGGGCCAACCCGGCTCATATAGACCTTGCCCGCACCAGTCCTAACCTAAGGGCCAGACCTATCTAGGCCGCCTTGGCAACGTTGTAAAAGTATAGTCTTGATGTTTGATAATCAATAAATAATTATTTGAGGCTTTCACATAATAATTATCCAAAAAACAATCTTTGAATGTAAATTTGAGGCCAAGATTGTCTATATGCTGGGTGTGATTTTGGGCCGGCCAAGCCCAAAATCGATGAGAACCTAAAAAATAAATTATATTTTATTTGATAAAACATATTTAATGTTGTACTTCTGGATGATTGAATGGACTTCTTTTTGTTATATAAATTTATTTTAATCTAAAAATAATGTGCATATCTATACTACAAATATTTTACGTTTTTGCTAATTATTTAGTTAAAGATTTACAAAATAGTTATATATGTAATAAAATGTTAGCCAACCAAACTACGGCCTGGTCCGGCAGGATGTGTCCAGGGCGGCCTACTCTATGATGAACCTTAAGGGCTGGGTTGGGCTGGGCAAGATTTAATTTCAAGGACTAGCCCGGCCTGATTCCAAAATGGGCTTCGAGTGGGCCGAGCAGGCCGGCAAATTGAGCTTAAAGAACACAGACAAGAAGATTAATTAAATCTCCTCATAAGTGAAAGGAATTTGTCTACTGATTTAAGCATTTTGCATCTTGATTTCCGGCTCTTTTCCTGTTAATGGAACAAAGAAATTTACATTTTAGGTTCTTCTTTCCTTTTTAGTAATAGCTTGCGGGGGACTGAATTAGGAACCTACTTAGTCAGTTGTTTTAAATTCTTACTTAATTTTTTTAAATGTTTTCTTTTCTATTCTTGAGGTTAAAGTTCTAATACACGTGAAAATCACGTAGTGGGGAGCTTCATCATTTTGATCCGAAAATTGAACGGACTTTCAAGCGGAGACGTCAAGAGAGAGAATGAACACAGTAACACAGGTTGCAATGGGAGACGCTCTAAATCAAGATAATCCTTCTCCTCCTCCTCTTAATAATATAATATTCCTTACTGTTTTGAATGATGATGATGATAAGGAGTGAGAGGATTTTGTTCTGCCTTTGTTTGATAGATTGCATGCTAGTATTCTTAGGCCTCCTATTATTACTGATAATTTTAAATTGAAGTTTGTCATGTTTCAAATGTTACAAACTGTAGGAACTTTAAATGTTAGAAACATGCATTTGATGAATTTTCTTGCTAGTAGAATGGTGTGTTAGATGGTACTTCTAGATTGAGATTGCTTCTATTTTCCTTGTTGGCAATACTAGATTGTGGGTAAATTCATTAGTACGAAATTCAATAAATAATTGAAATGAATTAGCATAAAAGTTCTGAGTAAAATAATTTACTCTTGTAAAAAGAATAAAGTTTAGGAATGAAAAATTTTTTTTATCAACATGAAAATGAATATTTCTATGATCCTTGGGAAAGAGTTAAGAAGCTACTTAAAAAATATCTTCATCATGATATGCCTAATTGGATTTAAATTCAAATTTTTTACAATGGACTCTTGGTTCCAAACAAGACCATTGTAGATGTTATTGCGCGTAATTCATTAATAAAGAAATTATGCATTGTTAGAATAATTATCTATCAACCATTATCAGATGTCTCCAATATGCAAGTGGGTAAGAGATTAGTTTCAGGGGTTTATTAAATGGATGTTATTTCAGCTCTAGTAGCTCAAGTAGCAGCCATGAATAAGAGGTAAGATATGTTGAGTCTTAATACAAATATTAATGCAGTTTCTTCTCTTACTTTGAGATGTGATTGGTGTGATGAGAGTCATGCAAGTGAGATGGTTCTTCTAACCTTGAATTTGTGAATTTTGTGGAGAATTATTAGAGAAATAAAAATAATCCCGACTTAAATACTTATAATCTAGGGTTGAGAAACTATCCCAACTTTTCATGGGTTGATCAAGGTTCTTCTTCCAACCCTAGGCTATGAAATCCTCCTCCTAGTTTTCAGCCACAACTTAGGACTTTTCCTTTGCCTGAAAAGAAACTTACTACGGAAGAGATGATGCTTCAACTCATGACTAATCACTGCTTTGAAAAACTTAGAGAATTAGATGGGTGAAATTGCTTTTGCTCTTAATAGTCATCCTTAAAGTTCTTTGCCTAATTATACTAAGTCCAATCCTAAAGGGGCTGAAAGCATTGTCATGTTGTCACTCTTTGAAGTGGAAAACAAGTAGAGGTGAAGGAGAAATTAGAAGTTGAGGGGGTTCAAATAAGGATGTTGTGATGATCCTAATCTAAATGTCCCCTTAGGTGTTGATAGTCCTCAACCACAGATTCATTTTCCCCAAAGGTTGAATAAGCATATCGATCCATACTTTCAAAAGTTTTTAGGGCTACTTAAAAATTTGTCTATCAACATTCATTTTTCAGAAGCCTACAAACGGCCAAATATGTTAGATTTATAAAGAGGTGTTGAAGATGAAGAAGTTAGAGGATAATGAAATAGCAACTTTGAGTGAGGAGTGCAGTGCAATGATTAAGAATAAATTGCCTCTTTAACTTAAGGTTCTTGGTGTCTTTAAGACTTATTATGAAATAGGTACTTAGTTTTTGGATTTAGCTTTGGCTCATCTTGGGATAGTATCAATATTATACCTTATTCTATATTTAAAAGATTAGGTTCGGGGGATTGCATTCTAAAATAATTAACTATGCAGTTGGCTAACAAATCCAATGTGCATCTTAGGGTTAGAAGATCTCTTTTGGAGCATTTATTTTTCTTGCTAATTTTGTGATTCCTAACATGGAAGAGGATAACCATTTGCCATCGATTTTAGGTAGACCATTCATACCTTCAAGGAAAGCTCTTATTGATATTGAGGCAGGCGAATTAATCATGCGGTTTCAAAATCAACGTGTTATTTTAATGTGTTTGGGTCAATGAAATACTCATGTGAGGCGGATGAGTTAGTTTCCATAAATGTGGTCGATGAATTATATGTCAATCATTCATACATGTCATTGATGCGGGATTCTCAAGCGAGCATTAGTTTTTAATGAGGATGTATAAGATATAGAAACACATGAATACATAAATTTGTTGGCTCATCCTTACATTCCTAGACATCATTTTGAGTCATTGGACATCTATTCTTTTTTGTCCACAAGGCTTTGTTCTTCAATTGAGGTTCCTCCTACCTTAAAAATCAAACAATGGCCCAATCATTTGAAGTATACTTTCCTAAGTGAATTTTCAACTCTTCCCATCATAATTTTGCCTTTTCTGTCTTCTTTTCAAGAGGAAAAATTGCTTAAAGCTCTTAGAGAGCATAAATCAACTATTGCTTGGACCATAGATGACAGCAAAGGAATTAGTCCTTCCTATTACATGCATAAGATCCTGTTAGAAGATGGTCATAAACCTTTAGTGGAACATCAACGTCGTCTAAACCCAATCATGAAAGATGTAATGAAGAAAGAAATAAGTAAGTGGTTAGATGCGGACATTATGTATCATATCTCTCATAGTTAATGGATAAGTCCAATGCAGTGTGTTCCTAAAAAGGGTGACATGACTGTAGTGGATAATGAGAAAAATGAACTAATTTCTATTTGGACGGTGATTGGGTGGCGAGTGTAAATGGATTATAAAAAAATTAAATAAAGCCACTAGCAAATATCACTTCCCTTTGTCATTTGTGGATCAGATGTTAGATAGATTAGCAGGTAAGGAATTTTATTATTTTCTAGATGGTTATTCATGTTACAATCGGATTATGATTGATCCTGAGGATCAGGAGAAGACTACATTCACCTGTCCTTATGAAACTTTTGCATTTTGGCTGATGCCATTTAAATTGTGCAATGCTCATGTTGCTTTTTAGCATTTTATGATGGTTATTTTCTTTAATATGATTGAGCATGGTGTAGATGTATTTATGGATGATTTTTCTCTGTTTGGATGCTCTTTTTATGAATGTCTCCATACATTATCTCGAGTTTTGTCTAAATGTGAGGAAACAAATTTGGAGCTTAATTGGGAATTTGTGCTTAGGAAAAGTATTATTTTATGACTCAGGAAAGAATTGTCTTAGGTCATCAAATTTCAATTAGGGTTAGAGGTAGATCGTGCTCAAATTTAAAACTATTTAAAAATGGCCACCACCTTTTTCAATGAGGAGTGCGTAGTTTTTTAGGGCATGCTATTTTCTACCATAGGCTCATCAAAGTTTTTCTAAGATTACTAAACCCCTCTATAATTTGCTTGAAAAAGATATTTTTTATTTTAATTATGCTTGTTTGAGTGCTTTTGAGGCATTGAAGAAGAGTTTGGTGAGTGCTCGTCTAATAATTGATTAGGATATTGCTTTTGAGCTTTATGGATGATACTAGTGATTTGGTTATTGGTGTTCTTTTAGGTCAAATACGGAATAAGATTTTTCATTTGAACTTTTATGAATCCTTCTCCTTATAAGTCTTTACAATGAAAGACCTTTCAAATGCTCCCAGGACGATCCTGTTTTATTTCTTGTTTGATTTGCTTTGATCCTTTCTTGTTCGTTCTCTTTGCCATATTGTTACATTTGCTTACCACACTTCCTCTCTAAGTGGCATATTTTTGTGTTACGGAGAGTACGTATACATACAATGGACAAGCAGAATGAACCTGTCATGTGGATACCAACCAAAAGAGGTCGAGCAATGTGTACGCAACATGCTTCAACTAGGACTGCCCTTTTATAGCCGTTGGCTTTTCTTGTAAAGCAGCTTACTCACCCGCTTACTGCCCAAAGCTTGCTTTCAAGTCTCAATCCCCTGAGACCAATTGATTCTCGCGTCTATGAAATATATTTGCTATTAATCATCAAAGTTCCCTGGGTTTAAGGTATTTAGTTAGACCGTTTCTTCAATATCCCCAATGAAAAATAGAAAAAGAAAAAAAAAACTAAAGAAGAATAACCAAAAAACAGCTCAATATTCTTTATCGTTTTCCAGTTGCAATTATTGAATGATTTTTATGATTTTTAGACTTGTAACATCTATCTGAATTATTAGATTTCTTAGAATTCTCTCATATAGGATCTTTATGTTTAATCTATAAAAAATTTTAGGTAATCAACCTTACTAAAATAATATAAATTCACTATAAATAAATAGTCCCGATTCACTGTATTTACTTTACAAAATAATTACTTCTACTAAATGGTATCTTTTTTTCTTCAAAATACAAGAAAAAATATATTTTTTCCCCACGTAAAAAACTACTTGAATAGAAATCAATATTACACATTATAGAATACATATATTAAATATATTGAATTCTACTACTTTTTAAATGGTTCACGACCAGTCAATATTTCGTATAAATTTTACATTTCCTATGCGTCAACAAAACGTTCCATCATTAATAATAATTATTATGAAAATAATAACTCTTGGAGCGTTATTTTTAGCTTTGTGTAGATTCAAATGAAATGTGAGATCTTTAAGTTGGGAACATAATTTGTACCTACGTGGAGTTGGGGGTTCCATGGGTACCTTTTCATGTAAATATTAGGCTAATTATGTTTCCTAGTGTTAAAATTAATAATACTAGTAATTTTCTAGTAGTTTTGAAAAATTAGAATTGGATCTCTATCGTGTGTAATAAAAATAATTAATTCAAATCATTAGAATTGTCAATAACTTATATATATATATATATATATATATATATATTTCTAAATTAATTGTTTGCCCGTTAAGTGCCGCATTACATGATTTTCAGCTATTTAATATTCTTCTTATTGACTATTTTTATGTTTAAATGATTCTAAGTTGCTTTGAAATCATAATTGACTTTGACTTCTTGTCCTAAATTCTTGCATTTAAATTTCATACGTGTACGTGCAGAGGATTGGAACTTAGTTAATTATAACAGAATTGGAAATGGAATTGTCTTTGTTTTCATCAACAAGCAACTACAAGAACAAATAAAGCAAAGATCGTCTGGGGAGCATTTTTGTTCAATTAATTATTATTGTAATCAATGAGACGTGATTACAAAAATGAGTTATCTTTTATTTTATTATTCTTTATCTTTCTAATCAATAAGTACATACTTTTAATTAAGTTTTTATCCTGATATTATTTAGTTTCATGTGACTTGCCCACATATCCTCAGCATTGTAATCTAAAAGTTCATAAATATTAACAATAGTTGATATAGGAGTATCAGCTTTGCTAATACTAATATTTCTCTTTTATTATAGTTTGACTTTTGACTATCCATTTATTAAGAAAATTTTAAGTGGTTAATTGATCCGGTGTTCTAAATACGTAGTTTGTAAGTTGAATGCATTCCACGTTCAATGAACCTACACAGGAACCTTGTGATCAAAACAAGTCCATCTTCCTCTGTGCAAAATTTGTGTTAATTTGTTGACCCGTGAAATTGAGTTGATCGACAGCAAATAACTAACCTCTAGGAGACCGACGGCTTACCTGTTGGTAGAATAATATACCCTATTATTAGTATTGCTGCTAGATTTCAGTTAAATAAGAATGTCCGTGCTGTTGTCAGCATTCCAACAATCAATTCGACTCAGTGGCCATACACCTGCCTATTATCAATACCCCATATAAATATATATACCCTCATCCCCACCCCCCACGAGCATACGAGAGGAGAAGGAGAAGAAGATGGTTGCCATGAAAATGGGTTCCCTTCTCTTGTTCCTTGTCCTCTCAATCGTCTTGGTCTGTTCTCTACCAGGATGCCATGGGAAGAGCCAAGGAGAAGCCCTGACCAAGCTGATAAAGGATAAACTTGCCCGAAGAAGCAATGCTAATTTCGACGCAAGTCTCTATGAAACTTCTGCTACTAGTATTGTGTGGCCGGAGGCGGGTGCAATCATTCCCCAGGCCGGCTCTAAAGAGCAGGACAGGATCACCAAACTCCCTGGGCAACCACACGTTGATTTCAACCAGTATGGTGGGTATATCACCGTCAATAGCACCGTTGGTAGGGCGCTCTACTACTACTTTGCGGAGGCAACCGGCTATAAGCAGGATGAGAAGCCCCTTCTTATTTGGCTCAATGGAGGTATTCCCATCAATGAATGCAAATGCATGTATTAATTCTAATCATGATTACTATATATTTTCGTTTAATTAAAAATGCCTTTGTTTTGACGGTGATCATGATCTCATATAAGGCCCTGGGTGTTCTTCGCTTGGGTATGGTGCAATGCAAGAGCTTGGTCCATTCCGAGTTAAGAGCGATGGCAAAACACTCTACCGGAACCCTTTCTCATGGAATAAAGGCACCCTCAAATGAATCTTTTTCTTCTTTTGAGTTGAGATCAGGAATCCATTATTGATTTCGGTTAGATTGATTTTGATTGAATAGTGGCGAATGTATTGTTCTTGGAGTCACCGGCTGGGGTGGGCTTCTCGTACTCGAACAACACAGAGGATTACAAGACGAGTGGGGATGGGAGAACGGCAGCGGACTCTTTCTTGTTCATTGTGAATTGGTTGAAGAGGTTTCCTGAGTACAAGAATAGAGATGTCTATATAGCTGGCGAGAGCTACGCCGGGCATTATGTGCCACAGTTCGCTCACTCCATTGTCAAACACAACGAGCTTGCGAATAGAACTATTGTCAACTTGCAAGGGATCATGGTATGAACAATTTTTACTATTAATTAGCCATCATGTACTATCATAATAATCATATATCGGTGTTATAATTTTGGCAGTCGAAAATGGAAGAATTTTTTTCAAAAGCGTTTTGATTTATTACTACAATGCCTCATCATTTTTTTTGTTGTCATATGTTTGGTTTGGTTCATGTCTTTGTTTTGCTCTGTTTGTGGACGGAAGAATCTTTCCAGCTTAGCTGTCTAGTTAGTTTAATTAGGGTTTAGACAAATGTTTTTGTCTACATGCTCGTGGACTCTTTTTTTCCTGTATGGTCATATACATGTTAGACAATTGTATCCCCAAAAGGTATGGTGAAGCAACTCAACAACCACCTTGATTGCACCTTTTGCTTGCCCCATGAGAGTGTGCTCTTTATTTAAACACTACGGTAATCATTTATACCCTGCAAAAACCAACCTTTTTTTTTGTAGCACACCCATTTTATTAATAAAATTGAAGTTATGTCCTGGAATTATCGGTGTGTCTGTTGTTGTTCCTGTATTCTGATAGCTTGGCCTTCCTCGGTTGGAAGAATCTTTCCAACAAGCCAGCTACTATATCTTTCAATTCTAGTTGTCATCTTTCCATATATCCTAATTGACCCAATCTTTAAATTTATACTTATTCTCCCTTATTTTTTTTATTATATGTTGGGCATTATGCTATTGCATCGTACATATATATATGTCTGCAAGACAAGTAATCATGAGTTAATTAGTGCACCAATAGTACAGCTAAGAGTATCTAATTTGCAAATAATACAGATTGGTAACGGAGTGATCAATGATGAGACGGACTGGCCTGGAATGTACGAGTATTTTTGGTCGCACGCACTCATATCGGACGAGGCCTGGCATGGCATCAAAACTTACTGCGATTTCTCTCCTAACGGTGCTAATTCTGATAATTGCACCAACGCCCGGAATGCAGCGGACGATGCATTTAGCGAACTCGACATCTACAACATCTATGCTCCACAATGCCACTCAACTAACGTAACATTCACCCCTAAGCCTGCTTCTGTAAGTAACCATCAAGTTGTTTCAAAATTTGGTAGCAGCTGCATGGTTGTGATCTGATTGGTTTCATGTTCATGTACGTGGGACGAGCAGGTATTAAGACCTGATCCATGCAGTGACTACTACGTGTACAACTACCTAAATCTTCCGGAGGTGCAGAAGGCCATGCATGGCAGCGTTGCCAAGGTTAATAATTCATGGGAAGCTTGCAGGTAAAGTATTAAAACTATTATAATAATTTGTTCCTCCTATTACCTACTTTAGTTTTGTAACAGTATAAAGATTGTCATATTTACCTTCCTATTTTAAATTTTGCAATGCAAAATATCACTTTGGGTTGCCTAATGTAATGCAGTGACGTGATTACCAAGTGGGCAGATAGCCCTGCTACTATGCTGCCGTTCCTACACGAGTTTTTAGCTAAGGGACTTCGAGTTTGGGTTATGAGGTAGGCTCATAAGCTCGCAGGCGCTAAACCATTTCAGGTTTTCGGACGACTTAATAATAAGATATAACAACACCATAAAAACTGTGGATTGATTAATGCACGCGCTAAAAAAGTTATGGTTAATTGTTGGCTTTTCCAAGTAACACCTAGTAATTGAAGCAAATGTTTGATTGCAATGCAGCGGTGATACGGACGGCCGAGTCCCAGTTACAGGAACAAGATACTCCATTAACGCCATGAATCTCCCCGTTACAAAGGAATGGAAGGCTTGGATCGTCAAGAATGAGGTAAGAGCTCCTTATAATTATATATATATGTTTCTTTTTTACTAGCTAGGTGTTAATATGCTGCTATACTTGTGTACTGCTCAAATTCTTATATTATTTGGTTGTGTTTGGTGAATAATCAGGTTGGTGGGTACAGTATTACATACAAGGGGGGACTTGTGCTGGTCACCATTAGAGGAGCTGGGCATATGGTTCCAACGTACCAACCGATGAGAGCTCTAGTCATGGCCGACTCCTTCGTGCGAGGGAAACAACTTCCTGAGCAGTAGAACCATTGATCGTCATTCTGGACATTTGAAGTGGAGAAGTTTGAACATTATCGTTGCAACATCACAGTTATAGTTCATCAGCACCTTTAATTGAGTTTCATATTTGTCATAATGTTAAGTTACGTGTTTAATAAGCACATTTCGTTTTCTATATGATTGATTAATTAGGTGAGAGCTCGTGCAATGCGCTGACATATGCCCTTGAATTTATTATTTGCAATGAAATAAAGCAAAGCATAGTTCATCCAAACTTTAGTCTTCTAACTCAGGCACCATATCTATACCAATCTTACCTATTATATACCTTAATGAGTCTCTGCAACACTTCTCGGTATGCACATATTATACATTTACCACATGCCGGCCTTAAGTATTATTACAATTTTACCTTGCCTTATAAGGAGAGTACTAATTAAAAATGTATTTTAAGGTTAACACTTTTTATCAGAATATCAAGTAACCCTTTCTTCAAAAATATTAATTAATTATTATGTAATTTTCAATGATTTTTATTAGAAATATATTAATTAATTACAGTGTATATTGAATGATGGTGATTCACTCTCAAAAAAAAAAAAAGCTGTAATCAAGTATTGGTCTTAAGACCCAATACTGAAATGAACAAGGATCAGTGATAACATTTATTTATTATTAAAGTTTTTGAAATATTATTAAAGATATTTAATGAATAGTAGTTTCCTTATGTTTGGGTCTTAAAGCAATATTAATTGTAAAACTTTCGTGTAGATTATTACTCTTCCCTTCCATAAAGAAACAAGGGAAAGAAGTCGCACAGGATCACCGACTCTCGGGCACTGATTTTGAGCATCGGGCACTTGGGTAATGAAAAAAAAATTACAAAACCCCAGGGTGACAATTTTTTGGCACCAATTTTCAAGTGCCTGGGCATGGCAGATGCGAATTCGCCTACACACACT
>JAVDBV010004175.1:8526-23499 GCA_032619315.1 Piper longum | reverse complement strand
GGCCGGGGGCGAGGTGGAGACTCACCGGCGGCGAGCCGAAGTAGAGCCGGTGTTAACACTCCAAGGTCGTGGTGGGTTGGAGAAAATATATAGGAAAACCAGGAGTGACGTGGACGGCTCAAATCTTGCCACGTGGCACGATCTGAAATTCCAACAATTGTAATGGGACCCACATATAGGTATATCTAATATACCTATAGACGAAAAACTCGAATTGAGACCGTCGAAAATCAAATCTTACTCGAGCCTAAAAGTGACTTGATAGACAGGAATTAAAACAATCATGTTAAATGGACCCCAAACCTAGAAATTTTAAAAATAATGACTCATTCCTCGCTGTAAATTTTTTATTTATTTATTTATAAATTATAATAATAATTATTGTTGTTATTATTTTCGTGGTTTTTACAGTGACATTCACCGATGGTGGTCATGTGTTGGCAGTGACGCCCGATTAGGCCTTGGCCTGTCTCGGTAGTGGCGCACAATGAGGAAAAAGGGTTGTCTAGATGTATGGGAAAGTAATGGCGGAGCAGTGTGGTCGGCCATAGAATCGGCGTGGGGAGCGTGGCGCACGACTTCCTTGCGTTGTGGAAGCCAAGAGACGACTGGGAAGTTGGGGGACGGCTTGGTGACAGTCTGGCGGAGGTTGATGGCAATGCGGCAGCTAGAAGCAGCGTCAGCGGCACGATCAGGCGATCGAGGTCATCTGAGGAAATGTGAGGAGGGGATTCTGGGTGGTAATTTTGTAAATAAAAGTTGATTCAATTCTGCTTCGAGTAAAAAATAATAATTAACCCTTAATAAATTTTAAAAAATATAAAAAAATACTATAAATATAATATACTCAATAACATCAAAATGACATGTTCTATAATTAATAACCCAACAAACTGCTATATAATGTGTCTTAATACGTTATTCGGTTTAAAAATAATTCTAATATTAAATACATAAAAAAAAATAACTGGCATACTCTTGTATATTCTGATAACTCGTTTTTTATTATTTTTCTAACGTTATCATCATATACTTGGATACATTTGACTCATCATTCATAACATACTGTCGGCCTCAGATCAGTATAGTTGTCATGAAACTAATTCGACTTGAACTCAAACTAACGGCTGAACCGATTGGTTCACTAACGGAAACTCTGATTCTAGTCACGAGTTTTACCGCTGGTCTTTTGTTAATTGCTAGTTCATGTGTCATACACTTATGTACCATATATCCATGGCATTGTCTCCATATATGTACCATATATACCCACTGAGCTTGCAGGATGTTGCAAAATTTCAGAAACGATTTATGTGCACTAACATAGCAAGTGGTTTTTTTTTTTCAATGTAAAAATATATATGGCAAGTGAGCCTCTTGTCAACATATGGGATTTGGTATAAAAATGGGTGCGTAACGGATTAGCAGTGTGCATATTTCTGCATTTTGGTGGCGTGGTGTAAAAAATCAGATACAGATAACTGCCTGGTCAAGTAACTGTTTTCACGCTTCCATCCAGATGAAAACATGCAATTTAGCATCCACCAATTATGAACATCGCTACCTGTTGCTGATGGTTAACGTGTAATAAAACCGTGACTGTTGCCAAAGGCTAATGCTATTTTGGGATAATTATAAAAAAAAATAAAGTTGGTTTTTTAATATTATTTACATTAAAACTAATTAATTAAAGTCTTTAAAATTAATAATAATTTAATTCTTTAAAAACATAATTAGCAATTATCAAATAGCATGCTAATTAATAGGTGGTTAATGCCCCAAGACTTGTCTCTCTATATTATTAAATAAAACTTATATAAAGATGTTAAATTTAATGAAGGTAATTATAATGATTTTAAAAAATAAAGAGAGCTAAGTACTAATGTTTTGACCCATTCAAAAGGGCTTGTTTTTTCTCTTTATTTTCTAGTTAGAATACGTCTACAAATATTACACCTGTGATCAAACAGCTAGAGATGAGGCAACTTGTACGGCCCCCAAATAGCCTCCCAAGTTGGAATACAAATAGGGGGAAAAAAACTCTAAATATAAAGAAAAAAAGGACATACAAAAAGTTTTTATCATATATTTCTTAAATCTTTGCCATATGATCTTTGTGCCTCTCAATAAAATTTATTTTATACCAAGGAAAATGCACGCAGCCAATTGGATTAAAGCTAGGTCTGTTGGTCACCTAAATATATCACTAAGAACAAAAATTTCGGGCTCGAGCAATTAATCTTATATATATACAATATTAATATTGTATGTATAAGATCTCATAACAATCAATCACCTTTTACCAAATAAAAGAAGTATAAACAACCCCAAATAATATCAAAATTTGATGAAAAATTGCAATCGAAGAGAGATGTATATGAATTTTTACAAGTTATACACGTAAGTTCATTATCCTCAACTAATGTCTCAGAGACGAGACCTAGCTAAGACAACAGATTGCTGATCATGCACAGCTCCACCATCTGATCTCTCCTTCTTCTCTCTCCCTTTCTTCTGAGCAGACGTAGTAGTAGTACTTGCCGGGCATGACAGCTTCTTCGCCCACTCCCTAAGCTCGTACTTCTGCACCTTCCCCGTAGACGTCTTGGGCAGCTCCGCCTTCAACACCACCCTCCTTGGCGCCATGTAGTGTGGCATGTTCTCCCTACAATACCTTATTATGTCCTCCTCTTTCACCTCCCCTTGCCTGTCCTTACTCACCACCACGAAGGCGCATGGCGTCTCCCCCCAGTGAGGGTGGGGCATCGCCACCACCGCCGCCTCCGACACCGCCGGATGACCGTACAGCACTGCCTCCACCTCCACGCTGCTGATGTTCTCCCCACCCGATATAATCACGTCCTTGGACCTGTCCTTGATCTCGACGTACCCGTCCGGATGGACGACGCCCACATCACCGGTCCGCATCCAACCTCCTGCGAAGGTGGCGGACGTGGCTGCCTGGTTCTTGAAGTAGCCCTTCATCAAGCTGCTGCCCTTGAGCATGATCTCCCCCATGCTCTTCCCGTCCCTCGCCACGCTCTTCAGCGTGTCCGGATCTTTCACGTCGGCGCCTGCGAGTGTCAGCACGCTAATTCCTTGTCGGGCTTTCAGCTGGGCCCGTTTGTCCATCGGGAGCTTGTCCCAATCCGACTGCCATTCGCACACCAACGCCGGGCCAGTGGCCTCGGTCATGCCGTAGGCGTGGGTGATGTGGAATCCGAGTCGCTCAATCTTCTCAAGCAGGGCAGCCGGGGGTGGTGCACCGCCGGTGAGCATTTGTACAGGTCGGACAATTGGACGTCGTTCGGACGGGTGCGCATTGAGAAGCATAGTAAAGAGGACCGGCACGCCGCACATGTGAGTTACACCATGGTCGGCAATGGCTCGGTACATCTCGCAGGCGGTGGGTGATCGGATACAAACGTTGGTGCCACCTCTTGCAGCCATGCCCCAAGTGAAGGTCCAACCATTGCAATGAAACATAGGCAGTGACCATAGATAAATTGGCTGGGACCCAACTTCCCATTGTAATAAAAGGCTCAATGTGCTTAGATAGGCCCCACGGTGGCTATAGACCACTCCTTTAGGTGCGGATGTGGTCCCGGACGTATAGTTGAGTGCAATTGGATCGCACTCGTCCATCACCGGAACTGGGCAATCTCTCGGATCCCCTCTTCGGAGAAGCTCCTCGTACTCTAGTCTCCCGAGCCGGACACCGGTGGGTGTGTTGAGATCGTCGATGACCACGACCAGTGGTAGCGTGGGATTGCTCGCAAGCGACTCGACCGCGTCCGCGACCACTAGTTTGAAGGCCTCTTTGGCCAGTGGCACATACTCGTAGTCTACGAACAAGATCTTAGCCTCGGAGTGAGTCAATATGGTGGCCACGTTCTTGGCGTCCAACCTGGTGTTGATGGTGTTGAGCACCGCCCCGGCCATGGGCACCGCGAAGTGCATCTCGTACATGGCCGGCACGTTGGGCGCCAGCACGGACACGATGTCGTTCTTTTCCACACGGAGCGACCTGAGCGCGGAGGCTAGGCGCCGAGCGCGCTCGTAGGTCTGGCTCCAAGTGAAGTGAGTGCGGCCATAGATGACCGACTTCCGATCACAATACACAGCAGCAGCTCTCTCCAAGAAGGTGACCGGTGTGAGAGGGACATAGTTGGCCTCGCACTTGATCAACTGATCCATTTCGATGGACCTTGTAACAACTTCTAAGCTGCTAAACTTGAGTAGTATCCAAAGAGGTGAAGATCAGCTCGAAAGAATGGAAAGAATATTGCAAAAGAGAAGATGAGTTGATGAGAGTGGAAGGGAAGGATTGGTATATATATATATATAAACAAGCAAATTTGGGCCCGTTATAAGATAGCTTTGAACACGAGTAGCATGTCTTATCCGATCAACCAAACAGCTAGAGAAAACGCCTGGAGCTTTCCTTACTGGTTGATTGTGCACACTTGTTTTCGTTTATACAATAAGGTTATATATATATTAGTGCAAAGTTGAAGGCACGGGGCACCTACCAAAATTCTTGGTCAGAATATAGAACAGTGAAGATTGGCGGCTTTCGGCGACTGCCGACTGTATATAAATATAATATCCACCTACGCTCATGCAGTAGAGTACTTTGAAATCAACGAACGCCCTTTTTTTAAAAGCTACTCAGGGCTGTTGATTTGGACTATTTCCACATGTTGACTGTGCATATATCAAGGCATATTTGCAGAGAAAACCATAAATCGCTGGATGATATATACTGATACCATGTTAATTTTATAACTTTGTCATGCAAAGGACTCTCCAAGTAGAAAACTACACTTTTTTGAACACTACACTGAAACTGCAACTCGTCAATCTGAGTTATAACAAGACTCGACAATTGATGATTTAACACATGCATTTGCACGCTTTGTAAGTGAATATTGAAGTTCGTAGTAGCTTAGCATTAAGACGATCAGACTTCATAGATATTATATATAAATTGAACTACTATATAATAGTTGACAACTTGATAGACACGACCAAACACAACCAGTTTTAATATAACAAGGACAGGAGTCACCAAGTTGGGACTTCGAAGGTTGAAGTTGGTCGACTCACGTAAACCCATCCTGGTTCTAATTAGATGGGACTGTGCTAACAGGAATGGCAGCGAGTTGAGCCAAACGAGACGGCTCAAGCCGCAGCCAAGCTCATAGACCAAGACTATGACTAAGACCAAGCGTAAGCTCAAGACTGAGCCCGAGCTTGAGCGCAAACCAAACCTCACGGGCCGAGAGCAGATTGTTCAAAAAAATATTAATTTGTTCATAAAAATGTTAACATTTCACAATAATAACAGAAGTTTTTGCGTATTTGTATCATTTCAAAAAATTTTACTTACAACTGCAATATCATTTTTTTTGGAATAGATTTTCTCTAACCCGGTATAGCAACTTTTCTATTAGTTCAAATTAGCGTAATTAAGAGTATGAAGAAATTGACTGAAATAAGCGATAAAATTTCCCTAAATATAGTGATTTAAATCAATAAGAGAGTTGCTAAAGCTAGTTTAATGTAACATATACTACCGTAAATCTTTTCCCGCATTTTTTTCACAGATTTTATATTATAAATGATACATATAACGTAAATAATTTTAACAAAATTTTGCCAAGTTGAGGCAACCTACAGATCATCTCAAACTCAGCTCGTCAAGTTGGATCTCAACTCGGGCCGGCTTGCCCAATCCCGAGCTTTAAGCATGTCAAGTCCAAGCTAGCTTGGCTTTTTGCCAAAATGAGTTTAGTAACTCTGAACGTGGAATTACTTATAAAAAAACTTTGGCAATTGAATTTTGAAAGATAATATTTAATTAATAAAAAAGTAGGCATCGTTTTTTTAAGGGGTTGGTTGATACGAGAGTAATGCAAATCTTATAATAATTTTAAAATAGTCAATTTTACTAAAAGTAGATACATTTAATGTATCTTATATGTAAAATAATATTAAGCAAATTATTTTGTATCTAAGTATAGTTGCATCTAAATGGGAGAAAAAAATAATTATTATTACTTCTACGTGGGTCACCCATATAATCTTCCATGTATAATTAATTGTTGCCTTTTTTCTTATTATAGAAATTAAATATATGATAGAATATAAATAAGATAAAAACTTATCTTTTAGTGGAATAAATCAATGGAAAAGAGTCATCATGCTCGCAAGTTAGGATTTGAACACTAAAAAAAATTTGATTTTCACTTCCTATCATCCTTCTTAGAAACACGTAACTCTTTATATTTTCTTTTTTTGACATTGAGGAAAAGATTTAATATTTATATGATTTTTATTATTATCTCAAACTAATTGATAAGAGAAATATCAAAAGATAATATTTAGTTAACTTGAAACTAAGTCAAAATTAATCTTTTATTTAATTTGGAGAGTCAAACCCTTTAGGTGTCACCACCAAAAAATATGCCAACACTTAATTAAAGGAAAAGAAAACATTGACAATATTTTGTATATAAGAGAGCACATTAGTGACCTACTAGATAATAATCAAGTATTAGTTTTTCTTTAAAATATATTATACTTATATACTATTTTTGGTAACATTGACCATTTAACATTTTCATGTCATTTACATTTATTTCATGGTAATCAAACAGAGCTTAAACGTACTAAGCTGATTGTCTCTTATAAACTTTGTAATTCTACAGGCCAGCCTAAGTTAAAAATTGCAATTACAGCAACTTGGGCAAGTCTATGAATTCAGATTAAAAATTGCATTGAGTAATCATCTCTTTTAATAGCGTGATAAAGTAAAATCAATTTAATAATATTTACTCTTAAATTAAGCAGATTAAGCCAACTCTCATCTGGTGAAAAAAATTTCGTTGGTTGAAATTCTTGTATTATATCAATGTGATTAAGCTGTTGATTTTTCTTAATGTTTTCAGACAAAATAAGTGGGAAGGCTGCGCTTGGAAGATCAAACGAAGGCATTGGAACGGCCAAGACATGACATTCCAATTCAGCACAATACAAGAACAATATGATACATTCACTAACCTCGAATACAACAAAAACAGCTCTAGTTTGAAATCTTACCCATCAATCTCCTGAATTAAGAGACAATCAGAGAATACAGAGCTGACAAAAACATTGACAGGCTACAATAAGTCCACATAGATTGAAGGGAGCAGCTGCTTCTCCATTTCAACTATTTTGCGGATACTACTATATGGATGCAGTGTATACTCGAGCTTTTAAGCTAACTCAGAAAATAAACACTTATCCCAAAATAAGGGTTCAATGGTAAAGGGCTGAGGCAGTCGCCCTTGTTAGGTGAGGTGAACTCTTCCTGCTTCACCACCAGCTTGTTTTCCAATGGGCAGAATGGCATGTGATCCGGCTTCTTAATCATCTTCTTGACTGGACGAAGGCTTGCAAGGTAGGCATGTAGCTGATTATTGAAAATGGGTAGTTCGCTCACTGGAGTGGTCATTTCCTTGTCCATGGCTAGAGGAGCTCCTGTCGGATCCTGTTGACAAAAAGTAATTGTCAGTTGTATTAAAAACAATCTAATGAAGCAACCTGTGGAGTCTGAAACATGTTTAGATGATTATTAATATAAAACAAAAGTGTGAGGCAATCAAACTCACGTTACTCACCCCACCCAGCATGAGGAAACTAAAAGCTTGGTTCTTGTTTTCAATACCAAGATATGCTTCAATCTGTACCCTCAAGTCTGCTATATTTGAGCTCTCCCTCACCTCCAACTTGGTGATGAACTTCCCTCCAAGTTCTTTAGCCGCTTCCCACCTCACATACGCCTCAACAAATCCTCGCATACTTTCATCCTCTAGTGTAATATTTTCCTTGTTTTCTTCAATTAACTGCCCAAAAGGCTCTTTTTTCAGCTCATCACCGACAGGAAGTTCCATTACCATATCTTCTGCGATTTGGAATGGAAAAACTTTCTTGAAGGTCGCCCTTGTAGCAGCTAGACTGTTATCAACTTCTGTAGGAGTAGAAACGTCGAGAACAGCTTTAACTCTTCTATTATCAGGAATTGGCGTTCTAACATGATGAGCCAACTCTCTGTGGTTTCCACAAAGCATGAATATGTTCTTGATTCTTGTACTGCTGGGGGAAGCATAATCTTTTCCCGTGTCAAGAAGTGGACTTCTGCACCTTACTTTGCCTGTTAGAAGATCTGATTCATTCAAACCCCCCGCCACAATCAGCTTGTACGAAAGAGCTTTCTTTTCTTACTGGAATTTCTTCTACTACGGCTTTCTCCACCTCTTCATCCTCTGGCTCTTCACCTTCTTCATCTGCCTCAAAAACAGTACTCAAGCATACCCTATCAGGATAATTCATCCCAAACATTTCATCACCTTTTTCTTCATCAGTTTGATTCATGTCATTCTGGAATTTCTCAAATTCAGAATTGTTCTCGGTTTGTTTTTTCGCCTCTTGAGCATTAATAGAAGGTCGGTCATCCATATCCAAATCCATTGGTTTCTCCATCCCTTGATCACCATCAGCGCAAATTTCCAATTCAGAAAGGTGGGGCAATGATCGAATTGGGGTTGAAATCAGAGATCTGATTCCATGGTGTTCCTCTTGGAAAGTCGGAATTGGTAACAACAAAGAACAAACAAGAATTCAATTTTCATCCAAGATGGTGGTTACAATCCACATGTTCCGTTTTTATACCCTGTTCAGCCCATCTCCTATCCCATTCAAATGGTGGTGGTTACAACTAATTCATACCATTTACCTCCCCCCGTAAAACAATCTTACCCTCAAGGTTGGTAACAGCTTACAAATTGAAAATATGAATACAAGGACACATATTAGTCAAGCATTACAGGTGGTAAAGATTTTTGAATGTGCACATCAAGTACCACTGAAGTTTTCAATTGGGAGACATGGAAAACGTCATGGATTTGTGATTCAGCGGGCAATTTCAGCTTGTAAGTCACCTATCCAATGTGTTGGATGATAGGAAATAGATCATAAAACTTGGCAGCAAGTTTATTGGATTTCTGATTTCGCAATGTATTTTTTCTGCGAGGCTAAAGCTTTAAATACACTTGCTAGCCTATTTCAAATTAAATATATCTTCTTCTCAAATCATGGTATTGTTACATTCTCAATTGGGCTGCCGCTTGCCGCTAGATTGTCTCTTAATTCTTGTAACAACTGATCTCTGCTACGAAGAAGACCATCAACTTCATTTGTTTTTGCTGTCCCTGGAAACGTTGGGGGAAGCATATTATACACGGCTTCGAATGGATTCATGCATATGGTGGTTTGGAAGCTGGTGTTATAACAGAATTTCTTCCACGGCAGCCATTTGGTCCAAGTGTGAGGTCGATCAGCTGAAAAACACCTCAGATATTGTTCAAACACCCTGTTAATTGTTTCAATTTAGCCATCCGTTTGAGGATGGTAAGTGAGCTGTAGTTGAATGCTACACCTTGTAAGTTGAACAGCTCCTTCCAAAAAGAGTTAGTGAAAGTTGAATCTCAGTCACATACTAAAGAAGTTGATATTCCATATAATTTGAAAATTTTCATAAAAGAACAATTTTGCAATGGATTGGGCTGTGAAAGGGTATTTAATAGGAAAAGAAAAGACTGTATTTTTAGCACTCCACAACATATATTCCAGAATCAAGGCAAGTAAGATCCATCCACTCCACAACAAACTTCTTAATTCACCTCTTTCCATCTTGAAGCAATCTGCTCATTTGGCACAAATCTATCATTAATCATGATTCTATTTGATTATTTACAGGGTAGGTTTATAAGGCCGTCCCAGCAGCAGTAGATGACAATATCAACAAATTAGCCGACCCATGAAGGCGTTGTGGGAGGTGGGCAGCGGCCTATTCTGGTTATTTCCATCAACAAGAGTTCAAAAATATTAAGTAGCGTGACGAGCAGGGAGGGGAGGTTAGGGAGGCATACCGACAAGATTATTGTTTTTGTTTGAGTATTTTACAATTATATTAATTTAAGGTGCTTGACTTGTGGGTGGAAGGGGATGGTGAATTATCTGTTTGGAGAATTGGAATGTTTATAGTTTTTTGTTGTCAGTGATCAGTTTAAGATGATACCCAATTTTCAGAAATGGCATGAGCAATGTGGCAATTGTTTTCACCCTTTCTCCGTCTTTGATGTTACTTAGACAAACAAATATGGCTGGCCAAGCTGCAAAGAATGAAGATCATTCATGCATAATTGAAGTTACTGTCATCTGAAGGACCATAATTTTATAGCTTACAATTCTATCATCTGATGCTTCGGCATAAGCTCCAATTTAGCATAAAGGGAATTTTATCAAATTAATCCAAATTACAATACCGTTTAGAAAGGGGGAGCAATGTGAATTTAGGTAGTATGTCACCTTTCAAATGATGCTAGCATGTACATAAACAGTTCATCTCGCATTCATTATTTTGTCTTTGTCAAAAGCCATAGGAAATTCCCCCAATCGACATGAAGGTTTTCCTGTCCAATTGAACTAAAATTTAGATTCTATATGCACTACTTTCAAGTAATCTTCGCATTTGTTTTATGTTCGTTCAAGTTTGATGAATCTATTAGTTACAAATGGCCAACAAACTATTCAGTTGTTTTGTGCATGCAATGATTCGCAAAGCAATTACATGACAAGTACTTGAAACAATCAACTTGAAGGGAAGCATCGGACAGGCATTTTAACCATTCACTCAAACATCAGTACGATTATAGCAAGAACGGCAGAAAACAAATTAAAGCCATGCGATTTAAAAAAAAAAAACAAAGCAAAACCAAACTAAACTAAACTAAAAGCAAAAAACAAAAAATAAAAAACAAAAACAAAACTATACTATGCAAAGACTCTAAAGCAAGGAATAAATAAAGCACTTCAACCAAGCACTGGTTTTTCATAAAAACATTTCAAATCTCAAACGAAGTTTTCAGACTAAAGCGTGCAATTTGTCTTTTACACATACCTAATAGCATCATATGTCAAAAAGCTAGTAACAGTAAAGAATGTCCATATAATTCAGAGCATAGACAGTTTATTCCAAGGTTTCTACTGTTAATACTTTTATTTCAGCCTTTTCGTTTATATGCTGGCACAACTTTCTCTGGCTATTTTCTTTAAATACCAGCAAATAAAGTATTAGAATAATCTCGAGGTTACAATGGCAACAGTGTTTACTTTGTCCGAGACAACTTCGCGAGCATCATAATTGTCATCTAGACGGTCCAGATGCATACTTCAGTGCATTTCTTTTTTTTCTTCTTCTCAACTTCGGAGGACTCCAATGCAGGAACCAAGGTTAGTAAAAGACTTGAGAACAGAGTAAAAAACATTGAAAGTAGTCAGCTCTAGTTTTTAATTCGGATCAAGATAAAGGCTAGGATTAAGAAAGCTCTCTTATTTCCAGCTGTAAATGATCAGTGAAAAAGACACTACCAATTACATTTTTCTTAACCTATATTTTTGTTTTTCCGTATTTAATTACCCTCTCTCTGCCAGCCTCTTCAACCTTTGAGCTTTCCTTTCTTTTGCTTTCTCTTCGTAACCGTCATCAAGCATTTTCATTGTTGCAACTCGTTTGGCCTTGTACACCTACAACAAGGTAGGAAATAATGATTCAGCAACTAATAAAAGGTCTCATGGACCTAACAATTCTAATGTGAACTAGCAAGTAATCGTTCAACAGCATATCAGCATGCATGAACACATGGGGATGTGTGTGCTAGCGGTTCCTTGAGCTTACTAAATGCATCTTCAGGAATGGTGCTTCCCATTAATACAAATTGAATTCATATTCAAAAGATTATAATTAATTAACAATAACTGAAATATGGATAGCAAATTCCTTTTTTAGAAAGAAATTATACCCGACTAATATCTGCAAGTACTTCCTTCTCATTGCATTCAAAATTATCAAGCTTCTTATCAATAACAGTCTCTATTTCATGAACGAGATCTACATCATTCTGTCAAGAAAAAAGAACACCAGAAGAAAAAAAAATACATGGTCTGTCAAAAATTTGTATAAACTTTAGATAATCTGCATCAGAAATATGATCCTCTTATATTTGTACACAAACATTTCCGAGTAACAAAATAAGCATCAAACCTGTGTAATGAAACTCAGAGCTAAGCCCCCTCTGCCAGCTCTAGCAGTTCTTCCCACTCGATGAACATAATCACTTGGATACCTACTCACCAAAAGGCAAGGTAGAGGTCAGTGTGATATATTTTGTACAATATAAAAGTGAAAATTTTAATCTGTAAGATAAGAAGCCAACCTTGGAAGATCATAGTTAATAACAAGATCAACAGTAGGAATATCCAAACCACGACTAGCAACATCAGTGGCAAGCAGAACTTGGACCTGGCTTGACTTAAATCGATTTAATGCTGCAAGCCTTAAAGACTGGCTCTTGTGTGAATGAAGAGCTGCAACTTCTTGACCAAGCTCTTCCAACAGCAAACTAAGAAGATGGCAGTTCCTACAACCAGTGTTGAACTTATTAAACTAACTCCATCACTAAAGCATCCCACTTTCAAAGAAAGTAAAAGGAGCACCATACCTGCATGTAGAGACAAACACAATAACGGAGCGAATACTCATCTCCTCCATCTTTGAGAGGACATGAAATACATAAAGGTCCTTCACATCCAAAGGAATAAAAACATACTGCTGTTTAAGGGTCTCCACTGTTTTCACTCCTCCATATGCCTCGTAAAAAAAAGCCTTATTTGAAGACATCTCAAGAAGTGAACGCAGATTAGGTGTCATAGTTGCAGAAAACAGGAGTGTCTGCCGCCCCTTTGGTAAGCATCTAAATATTGTCTTTAGTTCTTCCTCAAATCCGACATCTAATACTCTATCTGCCTCATCCAATACTAGATACTGACAAGGAAAAGTGAACCTATTTAATTCAGCACACATGTAAAGTGATTCTGCCTGTCATCCTATGTTGAAATGACATAATGGCATAAGCTTACTTCGCAGATAAGATAAGAGCTGTCCAAAAACCCAATGTTATTATATTTAAGAACATTCTATAAGTCATACTCACACCACCTCCAGAATGAACCATTAAAGTCACTGATGCAATTTAACTTTGAGTATGTTACTGTTAGTAATGGCATACAGAATGGTACCACAATCTTAATTCTAGTTGGTCAAAAAGCCAGGGCGCTTCATTAACAAAAGAAAAAAAGCATCAATCATAGAACACAAAAGTAAAAGAAAATTTTGTAAGCATCTCAAGTAGAAAAAAAAACACCAAACTGGAGAAGTAAATTATGATCTCTCATAATATTAAAAATCTAAAAGAAAGAAAAAGCTTACTCACTCTTGTCTTAGAGAAGACAGATGGTATGTCTGGATTGGCCTCCAATAGAACTTTGATTCTCCCAGGTGTCGCAATGACAACATGAGGTCTCTGCATAAGTGTCTGCGCTTGGCTGAGGGCATCCATCCCACCCACTATAACGGAGCATCTCAATCTTAGGGATGATCCAAATGCCCTGAACTGTTCAGCTAGCTGGTATGCAAGCTCCCTTGTTGGGGTCACAACCAGAGCAAAAACACCATATGGATCTTCACTAAGGCGGTTCAGAATAGGAAGAGCAAAAGCCGCTGTTTTACCTGAACCAGTTTCCGCCAAACCCAATACATCTTTTCCAGCAAGAATCTGGGGTATGCAATGAACCTGAACAGGTGTAGGACGTTTTATGCCAAGTTCTTTACAAGTCAGAATGGTCCAATCTGAAAGACCAAGGTCTGTAAATGATTTGGCAGCAGAGTCAATAGGGCTTCCATCGTCGGCTTCCACAATCAATGCAGAGCTCGGAAGAACTTCCTCCAACTGCCCTTCAGACAATCTTTTAAGCCCATTCTTTTGCCGCTTTTGTTTTTTCTTCCCTTCTAAGACTAGCTTGCCATTAGTCGCAATCTCTTCATTTTGTACTTCTCGCTTTGAGAAAGTAACACTCTTGGAGAAAAGAGGAAAACCTTCCTCCACAATATCAGATTCCATAGAAGCACCAACAGAGTGCAGTTAATAAGGAAGCAGAAATTGAAAAGTACTTATCAAAGAACAACTGTTTCAACACTTTGCATCCTGTCCCAGCAATGCCTTCTCCGGTCTCACCATGCGCGCAACGGCAATGTTACCTGTAACATTAGTAATTAAACAACAGAAACAAGCATAGCTCTTAGCAATGCTCATTGAATGAAGCTTTCCTATAATAGCTATCAACCAAACAAGATAGCTTGCCTCGCTTAAAATTTCATCCAACGGGCAAGCGGCGAGGGTTGGATTTTTTAAAAGAAAAATTTGCAATTTCGTTTGCAAAAGTTTTAGTTGACCTGTCTCAAATTGAAAATCCAACGGGCAAGCGGCGAGGGTTGCACGCATGTTCTGAAACTGACTCAATTGAAAATAATGGTTGAACTGTCTGATTTTGACTATAAAACCCTGACTCAAGCAGCCGGTTGTACACTTTTCTATCTAATCAATACCACAATACCACAAAGATCTTGGTAACCCTTTCTCCAATGATCTTATTCTAAGATTAACAAGCTTCTACGAGGCCTTTAAGGTCTCTTCAAGATCCACTCACTAGTACTCTTCCCTTCCTTCTTTTTATAATTAAATGACGCCCATATTTGATCCCTCCAAGATCAACCATCTCACAACGAGATCCTCTACACATCCAAAGCTCCTTGACATCTTCCCAAAGGAAACATATTCCTTCTACATCTATTTGAAAACACACTCAGCCTCTCCCAAAGGAAACATACATCTTTGACGTATCTTTGATAACACACTCACTCACTTGTACTTTGCCATATCCATAAAATCAAACGCAATAGCATTGGGGGGGGGGGGGGGGGGGGGGGGGGGGGGGGGGGGGGGGGGGGGGGGGGGGGGGGGGGGGGGG
>JAVDBV010004174.1:0-10198 GCA_032619315.1 Piper longum | reverse complement strand
GACGAGGTAGGTCGACGGCGGCGGTGACGACGAGGGCAAGGGAGGAGGGCACAGTTGGGTGGCATTCTCATAATTAAAAGTTTACTCAACTCCGACTTGAGCAAAAAATAATAATTAATTCTAAATAATTTAAAACAAATTAAAAAATGAAAAAATACCATAAAATATAATAAATATAATAATATCAAAATTACATCAATACTTAATTTTATATAATTATATTATAAGTTGTCAAATTATTATATATGATCAATTAGACCGATTTAGACGGATTCAACTGAACCGATTCTTGACCGATTCGATCCGATTCAGTGACTCCCTCGAAAACCGATTCCAATTTCGATTCTGATTTTTGCAACTATGGTACCAGCACCACAGTGCCAGGGCCTCAGGCCATGGCGTTGTGTGCACACATGGTGGGCCTCATTTCATGTTCTAGATTGATTATTGAATAAATAGTTAAAATAATAATATTTTAGCTCATATTTGGTAGTGAAATATCGCACTATGAAAATCTTAAGTGTATTGATAATTAACTGGATTATTTTAATAATGATAATCTTTGATTAACGGGTATGGGTTTAGATTTGACTCGAGATTTTTAAGTTCTTTTAATTTAAAGTCACTGGAGTGAAATTACCTTAGGGGTTAAGTTTAAATAATTGACCTGAATCTTAAATTATTTTTTATAATTATATTGAGATCTTATTCTTGATTAGACTCAGATATCGCAGTTAAATTTCCATGAATCTTCTGTGCATTTTAACATATCTATTTAGATTTAAGCAAATAGGTTGAATCCTAAAAATTATCTCATAATGCACCGAGATCTTTGTTTCGAAACTATATTTATTTTTACATAGTCTTAATGAGCGATGATAATACAATTAGTATGTGAATGACATTCTGCTTCAGCACGTGATCTTACAATCACGTTTTGCGTTTTCCTCTTTTAAATAACAAGATTTCCACCAAGCTTAATACAATAACCACTAGTAGATTTCCTATAATAAGTCAACCCTGCCTAGTCTGAGTCAACAAATACTTGTATGTATGTCTAGTTGATTTCCATCCTTGTGTTTTTCATAGAAAAGGCCTTTATCTGGTAACTTATTCAAATACCTCAAAATCCTCATAACTGCATTCCAATGACGGTTCTTAGGATCTTGCATAAACTAGTGACAACACTCATTGAAAGGATAAATCATTTCTGGTTACCATGAGATAGATAATCTTCCCAACTAGTCTTCTATATTTACCTTGATCCTCAAGTGGTTTCGCCTACATCTAGTTTTAGCTTGTGAGAGACTGAGAGGTTTCCAAAGGTGTATCACTGCTTTTGGAGTGTAAGCAACCTGTTTTAGACATGTCTCTCACATATTTTCTTTGGCTCAAAAGATTACCTTTCTCATTTCTAAAAACCTCAATCCCTAAGAAGTAATAAAGTTGTCAAAGGTCTTTAATGTGCAACTTTAAATTCAGCCAATCTTTTGAATGCCATTTTATCACTGTCTGAATTATAATATTTTCTACATATATGTCAAGATTATACAACCTTGGAGGTTCTCTACACAAAGACAAAGTAGTTTGAAACACTTCTAACATATCCGAAAGCTACAAGTATTGAGTTGAATTTCTCAAACCAGGCCCTTGGAGAATGTTTCAATCCATAGATTAAATTGTGCAACTTACAAACTTTACCACACTCCCCTAAGCAACCAAATTAGGCGGTTGCTACATGTAGACCTCCTATTGCAAGTCTCTATGTATGAAAGCACTTTTTAGATTGAGTTGATGGAGCTGCCAATCCATATTAGCTACAAGAGATATAACTATTCTATTAGAGTTAAGTTTTTCCATGGTGAGAATGTTTCATTAAAATCAGCACCTTGTGTCTCATTATATCCCTTGGTTACAAGGCTTACCTTAAGCCTCTCTATTGTCCCATCAGTCTTAAATTTAATTGTATAAACCTACTTACTACCAACAGTTTTCTTTCTTTCTGACAAATCAGTCACGGTCTGCGTTTTATTCTATTCCTGAGTTTCAATCTCTTCATTCATAGCTTGTTGTTTCCACCCCTCATTAGATAAGGCTTCATGGTAAGTGGATAGAATATTATTTGTAGCCAAATTCAAAGAGAAAATAGATGACGATAAGGGAATACTATCAATTGTATTCTCATAAGAAGATGGTATTAATGTTGTAGGAGAAACTTTATTATTCTTTCGAACATACACAATTGGGGGATTAACATTTTAGCATTTTTATGATGAGTTTGATCCAAAATTCACATTGGAGTTGGTACATCTAACAAAGAAATGTTATTTGCGGTTGTAGAATAGAATGGAATAATTTAGAAAAAGTTACATTAGCTAATATAAACATTTTCCATAGTGTAGGATTAAAAGCAATAGTAACCTTTTTGAAACTTGAATATCCTAGGAACACACACTTGATAGCTTTTGCAAATAGTTTGTCACTTTGTTGTTTGAATAAATGAACAAAACAATTAAATCCAAACACTTAAGGTTTAATTCAAAAGAGAGCTTTTGTTGGATGTAAAACCTTGAAAGGGATTTTTGAACTTAGGGCAGAACTAGGCTTTCTATATATTAGATAGAAAGTTGTTAAGAGAGCCTCGGGCCAATAGTGCTTAGGAACTGACATGTTATGAAGTAGACACCTAGTAACTTAAAGAAGATGGCAATGTTTTCTTTCAAACACTTTATTTTTGTTGTGGAGTGTGAGCACAATGTCTCATGGAGAATGCCATATTATCGAGATAATTATAGAAAGTTGTTGATTTATACTCCAAGGCATTATAAGATCTAAAAACCTTAAGAATAGCTGAGTATTGTGTCTTTACATTGTTGTGACATGATTCAAAACAAAAGAAAACTTTAGATATGTCACGAATGTACCAAATCCTTAGGAGCATCATGATTATTTATTAGCATGTGATAAAGTCTCTACAACATCCACAACAAATCTCCATATGAGTGCTGATTTCCTAAAACAAACAATAGTTGGAGTGAATACAACTTGATATTTTTTGGTTGAATATAACTTAGTGATAGACAATAAGCTAGTGGGAAATGATGGAATAAATAAAACTCCTCTAATCAAATCAAAGCTCAAATGAACTATTCCTTTGCCAATTACAGGAGATGATCTTCCATTGGCAAGACTAATTTGGATGGGCTTAAGGAATGTGGTTGTAACACCCCAAATCTAGTTCATTCGCAAACCAAACTGGAATGTTATGGGTCACCCAATTAAGTTTACTAACCCAAACCTAACCCGAATGGACATACACTCGGCATTTTAAGATGGAATATAAATATCATTATGCATGCATGAGATGCAAGGAACACTAACATGTTATTACATGAATGACATAACAAACAATTCACATTAAAAAATAATCATAATAAAAATCAATACAATTTCTAAAAAAAAGGGATAAAGTGTCCCCTAAAAGTGCAATAAGTGGCCACCCTATCAAACAATGTATATATAATAAAGCATCTGTAACTACTTTCCACACATAACAATTTAGTTAAACAACAACACACGTTCTTGAACCAGATAATTCTCTCAAAACTAGGTCTTGACCCATCTTTTCATTCTCATTCACATTTACATTTTGAAAGTGGGTTTGGGCCCGCTTGTTTAACATAGTAAACATGAATATATTTCCTAAATAGAATTTGCATCATATCATTGATATTAGTTCTATTAACAAAACATATAGCATGTCATTACATCAGTTTCATTATCCCAATATCATAATCATAAATACGAAACATGTTATTGTCTAACATGTGTGTGCAAAAGACATCACTACTCCTCTATCCAGGCTGACACATCCATCTTTAGATCCTCACCTACATATATAATAAAAACACATTAGTAACGATTGTTATTGGTTCAAAATATAAATATATCAAACTAGCCATGACAGCTAAATCTCATGTAAAGAAAACTATTTTTATATTCTAATAGGGAGCCACTGGGCTGTAGAGTCAGTAGCATCCTAAACTAACTAGTCTACTGATGCCTCTCTCGATATTTTCTAATTTTTCTGATCCATTGGGACTACTAGTATATCCTAAGCCCTTTCCTATCCTCTATATATCTCTTGGCTCTGAGCATAGAGGCCAAGTACCCTCAGGTAGTCACCTTCAGTACCCTTTGAACTATATGTACGGACGTGCACTCAACTAAACATTACCCCTAAACCTTCACATTTCTTTGGGTGTAAGGAACTCAAAATGGTGAGTTGTTAGGATCCCTTAGGAATAGAACAACACTTGCACTAACTCAGAGCCCACTATGACTATCAAGCGCACCCGCTCATGGTACATGCGAGTTGGTTTCACCATCTCTTGTCTCACTTAAAACTCTATAAAATTATATATACAAGCCTGAGGAGGGATTTATATAATAGGCGCGAAGGCAACTTGCAATGGATCTTGTTTTCAAAATCATACTTGAGGGATCTCATCCTCAAGGGTTATTAATCCGAAAAACTGTTCGACTAAATAGCCCGAGTTAAGTGGGATCTGATAAAATACCACTTAACCTGTCCTATAAATAATAAATTAAATTACACATAATACAGTGATAAATCAGGTGCGAGTCCTAAACAAACCTGATAGAAGCTCCAAGCGAGGTCACGTGCCTAAGCGGCGATCTCCTACTTCATACCTACACATATACAACTTAATACTAAAGCCTTTGCTAGCTAGATAATGCATGAATAAAAGCATATATTGAATGAATAGATGCATATAATAATAAGCATTCAATAACTAAAAAGAATAGACACATCAAGACATATGACATCATAAAATAACTAAGGTCACTACATAACCTGATCACTCATGAATAACTACTGACTTCTTCATGAATTCTCAATTCATGCTAAATTCCTAATTCATGCTCATGTCCAATTTCACTTTAATTCCTCTTTACTAGCTCATAGACAATTAACCATGTTAACTGAGTTTATATAGTAACACCTATCCCTCTGGTAGGTGTCGCCCTAGGGCATCTAATTCATTGTTCAACCTCAATTGATTCCCTAATTATCAGAAGTACTGGCTAACACCAATTCATATTTAAGACATGTAACCGAGTTTACTAAATAATTATTTATATATATGAATCCCTTACATTCACTTTCATTATATATTATCATCACATATTGATCTACGATCATTAACATACTCATCCTAACCATGATAGTTGATTTGCAACCCATTATACAATTTAATCACCCATCATGATCACCTCAAAATTATCTACACGAATTAATTAACATTTATCCTAATCACAAGCATCTAGGGGTTTTGAGTCAACCTCTATTTAAGGCATTATCAACTATTTATCATCAACAACATGTTAAGCTTATTCAATTCAATTTCATAATTTCACAATTTCATCAAAGCACCCATATTTGAATCAATCTATGTCATCCTCCCAATTTTATCATGTAATGATATATATGACTATGAAATAAAAATCAAATCAATCGATAGTGATGTATAACTATTGTCAGTGCCAACAACTGCGACAATGGCGACGGTTGTGGCTGCCGTTGGTGTGATTACTAATCAGCCAAGGAAGACATGGCCAAGCCTAGGCTAGGGCACGCAGCTCGGGTGTGAAGAAGGCATTTGGCTGAGGCAATGACCGATCGGCGTTGATGACAACAGATTGCAGCATGGGCGTCATAGGGTCTGTTTGGCGAGGTGCAAGGGTGTGGGTGGCTGTGCATGCAGGTAGGGTAGGGTGAGCATGAAGGGGAGTAGGGTGAGCATGAAGGGGAGAATCTAGTCTGAGTAACGACTGAACTGTGATGACGACAGCACATTTGGGCTTAGCTAAGAGAAAGATAGGAAGGGGTGAGCAAGGTAGGGAAAGGGAAGGTCGTCAAGGAAGGTCCTGATCGAACAGCAGCAACCGGTGGCATTGGTCAGCGGCGGCATTCCAAGAAAATAGCTTCGGCAATGAACAGAGGATGAAGGTGGGAGAAAGTGGAGGAGGAAGGAGGAGGGATAGATGAAGGGAATGGTAGGATGTGGCACCGGAAGGCGGCGACATGCACCCGGTGGCCACCAAGGCAACATGCAGGGGCGGCAAACAGGGTATGGAGAAGGAAGATGGTGGAGGAGGAAGGAGGAGGGGAGGAGGGGAGGTGGGCGAGTGGATCGCAACAACTCTGGCTGGCAACGGCGTTGCCAACGGTGAGGTCGCCGGCGCGGTGGTGGTCGTTGGGAGAAAGGGAGAGGAAGCATCAGTCATGGTCTAGAAAAAAATACACACATGGGTAGTTTTGTAATTAAAATTTAATTCGCTCTCGATTCGAGTCTATAATAATAAATAAATTTTGAAAAATATAAAATAAAATATCATAAAATAAAAAAATAGTGTCCTAACTTGAATAACATGTTCTAACCCTACTAACCCACCAACAATAATAAATAACATGTCCTAACAAGATAAACGACCTAAATCTAATTCTACGGTCTCCAATAAATAATATTAAAAAAATCTGGCATAGTGTCGTATATTATGATAACTCATTTTTTTTTCTTATTTTGCTACTGACACTATCATTATTGACTCGGGTACACATAACTCTTATGGTTCGCAACACACGGTTGGCCTTGGCTCAGCGCACATGTTCTAAAACTGACTCGACTTCAGCCAATGGTTGAACAGAATAGTTTACGAGTATAAAACTCTGACTCGAATCACGAGTTTTACAGTGGTAAATGTAGAAAATAAATGACAATCACTTGTCATATGATCCCCGAATCCATTAACCATTTAGATTCAGTTGGGGAAAAGGTGGTAGATATACCTGCATTAGCCATTGCAGCAGAAGGAAAAGTGATGTCTCCATGTGCCATCTTCCGTAGTTGTTCAAAATCTTCATGGCTGAGGGTGACCAAAGATCGAAAGGATGTACTAGCAGTTCCCACAACAAAATCATTGTTTGGAGGGGTGTTGGAATTGTTGTTTAGTTCTTGAGCACAATCTAGCTTTCCGTACTTTTGACAGCACTTGTCTTCTATGAACCATTGACTTGGCAATGGTCACAAAACCTGTCCTCCTTCCTTCTGCGCACAATCCAGTAGTAGTAGGTCAACCTCGACCTCTCCTCTTTAGAGAGTTTGAGGAATGTTGACCAGTGGAAACAAGGGCAGAAGCCTCTATGGTATCAATTGTTGTTTTTGCCTCAATAGGTTTCCGAGAGAGCCTAGAGAAAGTCATGTTGAGGGCGGGCATTTCAGAATTGGTGAGTAGTTGATTCTTTGTAGGTGCATATTGAGAGTCTAGACCTACTAGGAAGGTAACCACCTTTAGATCTTTTTGCTTATTCCAGGCTTCAATGTCCTCAGGAAATGGTTGATAAAGGTTGAGTTCCTCTCACTTGGCTTTTACGAAACTAGAATGTTCCTCGAGGGATTTGGATCCCTGCTTAGTAAGCCCTTCACAAAGATCATATATGCATTGGACAATCATGTTAACAACATGTGTCTCACTAACAAAAGTCTGAACTGCATAAGCTGTGGGGAGAAGCATTACATCAGTGGCTATATAAGGCTCCTTTGAGTTCCATCACCTTGTTGTTCCTCATTGTACTTCAGTTTTTCTTTATTAATGAGGAAGGTCTTGATTCCTGCTGACCACTGTAGAAACTTCTTTCCATTCAAATTTGTGTTGGTAATGGAATATCCATTTATAAGATCAGCAACATACTGGAGGATGGTTTCAGAGGATGAAACAACAGCTATGCCTTTGGTCATAGTCAATAATAGGTGGTGTAATAAAATGGAGGGAGGGAGGGAAGTAATAAATGACTAGGCCAAAAAGAACATCAACAAACAGATCATGCAACAAGAGACAAAGGATCGTACTAGCTCAATACCATGTTGAAATAAGGTATTGAAATAGCACAAAAGGAAATACAAAATAGGAAATAGGAGATAGGAGGTTGAACTGGATGAATTCAATCTAAATTCTCCTTTGTAGGTTTAGTCCTTTTATATTATATATAGTGTTATAACTGAGTCCATATTTACAGGAAATCCTTGTAGCATATCTAACCTACAATTTAAACTACAAGAGAAGGACGTATTCAGTCAAATACATATAGATAATAATAAGACATTATTAATATATTCTAACATGTGTTTTAGGCTTTTAGCTACTTATAAAGTAGGAAGCCCCAACTTCTCTAAATTTTTTTATTATTTCCTTGTTTGATAATGCAATATTTGATTGAATGAAAATCACATTTTATTTATTGTGTTTGTTAAATCAAAGTTCTGGACAAGTGATGCTTGATATTTGGGAATGACAATTATGCATCATATATTTTCATGGATTTTCATAGTTTTCTGGATTATGTCATATATTTTGTTTAGCATATAGTCAAATGATTATTAACACTTTACACACTAAAGAACAGATTTTTTTTATTTTTATTGCTACTTTCAGCATTTATTTGTCATATTCTTTTTGATAATAACAGTTCATCCTTGCCTATTATTCGTAACAATTAGTACTTTTACCATTATTACTTAGTTTTATTTTCTTTTCTTGGGGAAAAGATATTAATAGGAGACTCTTTATTTTTTAGTTAAAATTTTCTTTGTACATTTACTCAAGACTCGTATCAAGATACTTAGAATTCTACAAGTTGTGTGGTTAATTATATTTAGTTTAGTCATGTTGATTATTTTCTTAACGTTAAATCATGGTTGAGAATAGTCGGCCAAGTTAAATTTCATAAAATATGCAATTGGATAATGATTAGGCTATGGTGAACAAACTGGATACAAACAATATGAACTAAATTTTCAAGTAATTCAAGAGATTAAACACTTATTTTACACCTTCGAAAGGATTTAAGTGAAGTCAACTATGTTTGGGTAGCCAAAGATCCTAATTGGACTCGTGAGTCTATTTCGAACAATAGTTATGGACTAATTCATTCATGCCTACCCATTTATGATCTCTATAGGGGATCAAGGGGTAGTTTAATAATTTGAAATTAGTTGGAGGATGTTTAGGACAAGTAGATATATATGGCATACAAGGGGATCAATCTCACCTATTTGCAACCCTAATCACTCTCTCTCTCTCTCTCTTGCTTGACATCTCTCTCCCTTCCCTCTTTCTCTTCGTGCTCTCTCCCTTGTTGGGAAACATGTAAAGTTGATTGTGGTGCAAGAATTTAGGCAAACATTGAAGAAGAGACTAGTATGGTTTTAGGAGCTCCTAGAGCATGCAGACTAGGTTCGTGTTTATTCATTTTTTGGGGTCCTTTATGAACATTTGTTTGGTGATATTTAGACAAATTAATCATGATTATACCATATTTCTTACATGTTATCATGTTGTCGAGATATAAGTATCAAGTAGAATTAGAGTTTTCAAGTGTTAAATCGATGCACAAGGCCTAGACCTAACATGTTTTTCACGTTGTTTTACTTGTATTCACGAATGGTTCAGTAGACGTACTACATCATAAATTTTTGTACATGTAACATCCCATTTCGGTTCACCCATAAACTAACCCAAAAATGTTACTGGCGACCAAACCATTCGCTAATTTACTTGATTCAGTTATGCCGACCCAAATCTACCCTCAGTGTCTCAACACGAAGATGCAAAATGCAAAGCATGGATGCGATGTTTGCGTTCAAGCATTGTCCTACATGCATGACATGATATACAAACAAGTACATGAAGAAAACAAACAAATGAAAAGTCCAAAATATATATCCAATATTGAAAACGAAACGGACAGAGTCTCTTCTAGAAATGCAATAGTGGTCACCCTGTCAACAACAAAGAGTATATATTTATAACAATACAAAAAATAAAAAACGTAATCCAAACATGACATATTTTTCACATTCTGTAGCTCACCCTGTTCATTGTTCATTCCCACTTTCCATTTTCATTCGCATGCATAATTTCTACAGGAGTTCATAGAATATCATTCAAATTCATCATCTACATAGTTCAATACACCATCAATCGCAGTTGGCAGGTACATGTATGCACGATTTTATTGCGGCTCCTTCGTAGTTCTAATAGTGCTCATTCCTCACTATTCTCACCTATATATATATATATATATATATATATATAGGTGAGAATAGTGAGGAAT
>JAVDBV010004171.1:0-11194 GCA_032619315.1 Piper longum | reverse complement strand
TTTTGAAATATATATATATATATATATTTCAAAACACTCCCAATATATACTAACTATACAACTTCAAGTTTATAATCGAGCTGTCCATCGATAAACGGAAAGATGGTGAGAGTATAAATCAAATTCTTTTTTTTTTGTATTTTGATTGTTCTTATTTTTGAAAAAAGACTATAAAGTTGTTAAAACATGTCAGCATTTTTTTCTACGGAACATAATATTTTGTAACATGCCCAACTCTAATTGATGCTCTCCTTTTAATAATTTGTAATCGGCTTTTGGCTGTTCTCATTACTTATTTAGTTGTAAAGGTTTATCGTTCTTAGCACATCATGATCTTTCATGAATATAAAAAGGAAAGACATTAACTTTTCTTTTTAATTTAGTGATCGCTTTTGCTTTCTAAAGGCAATGGGAATACAATCGGCCCTTTTGGGTATCGAGAAGAGAGTATTTCGAAGTGGGAACATTATTTCGTTTTAACTTTAAAAAAAAAAAATTAACTGTGTTGGAGTCATGAACTATAATGCGTTACAATTTTAGTTCTTGTATTACGGAGAGGTAGATGGAATTAGTTTTGGATGGTTAAGGAAAAGGAACCGATTAAGAATAAAATATGAGAAAATGTACCTTTAAAGTATTGTTTTTCCTTTAACTATCAAATGGAAGTATAAGTATATATTTTGATAACCATATAGAGAATCATAGGTAACAAACAAAACTAAACAAGCGAGCTGGTTAATGATTTTATTAAGTCTATAAACCCAAAAAAATAGAAAAAAAAATTGACTGACCAAAATAATATTCTATTTTAAAAGTCAATGTAAATACACTTTTATAACATTATCTATAATTTATCACTTTTTTTGTCATCGTTTAACATCCAATGAGTTGGGCCACGTGGTCATCGACTGGTTAGTCAATCCTCAAAATCGCTTAATAATTTGTTAAAAAGTAGATATTATTTTATCATTAATAAGGTGACACATTATCAAGAACTTTTGTGGGAAATTTCATTAAGACATAATTAATGGTATGCATCTTAAGTTTTTAACTATGATTAGAATATGAATGATATATAAACAGCTACGAGTCAATATATCTTACTGGTGAAAGGCGGTTTTCTTGCTTTTGCTGAAAACTCGTCAAAAACCCAAGAGACAATTACCTTTGCCACCTCAAAAATATGGGCGTTTCATATTAGACAAATAAGAGGTCATTTTCCTCACAATATCAACTTCCAATTAAAATTTGTGAACAGAATAAGGGAGCTTGTCAGAATCAAGAAAATACTTTGTCTTGTTAAAGAAAACTGTTATATTGGCAGGGGGGGGCATATTTGTTCTGGGAAGCCAGACTGCAATTTCTGAGTTCTTACTTCTTGTTTGTGCTTCCCCAGAGAATAATAACAATTAATTATATAGTAACAGATGCTGGAGCAAGCCATGGGTCAATTTTTTATGGGCTAGTGGTGCAATGATCCGAATTTTCCAGCTCAAAAGCTGCTTATTGAGTTTATATTAATTTGATCGATTTATATTTAGGTGTTTTATATAAAATTCCTATATATTGCTTCATGTGTAAATAAGAAAGGCAAGGAATCATTTAGCAGTAATTTGGTATAACTACTAGAAACAAGTGCGCTTGTCATGTCTCATAAACTTTTGAAAGAGGAATGAATGTTGAAGCCGGTGGACGCTTTAACTTTGTTGTCTGGACCAACTAGATATCCAAGGCTTAAAAAAATCATAAAAAATGAAAAAAAACAAAATAAACATAACTGATTTTATTTCATTTTTCTGTATGGAGTCTATAAACTGAAGTTTTTTTTTTTAAAACAAACTTCTAAAAATCTTCTCGTATTTGCTTTCCCAAACTTCTATTATAATCTTTTTTTTTTAGATGTTTTGCTCACAAACTTCTATTGAATAATGTTCTTAAGTGGTGTTGACCTCTTCCGAGGTTGGAGCGCCAGCTAGTGGTCAACTTTTTTTCATGGAATTTTTGTCCTAAATTTATTAATAGCCATTTCTTTCTCTATTCAAATCATCCAAAACTGCTTATTGGCGATTACAAGTCTACAACTACAGCCACTCGGGCACGGATGGATTTTCATATTAAGTTGATGAGTTATCTTCATTATCCAATCGTCCCTTTAATTTAAGGGTTCATATTAAATGTAGCAGCAATTGTTAATACTAATTTTTCCCATTAAAAATGATGAAATTACAAACAAGTACAAACAAAATCTAATATGATTGATTGAATGTCAATGACCGATAGAACTTATCAAACCAGCTAGTGATCAATATTTTCTAATCCCTAGCTAAATAAACCGTGAAAAACTAGTAAATGGCATAATTGTAAACCATCATAAATATATTTATAATAACAAATTATACCTCCTGTTATGATAGATTTTCACAAATGTTCTTTAGATCTTCTAATCTATTGTACTTCCAATGTGATGACAAATAGAGACAAAAAATTATACAGATTAGGGAACCAAAGAAAAATAGCGTATTTAACTACTCTCATCAAGAAGTTGCACGAATAACTACCATATGGTGGTCATCCTTAATTATATTGTTAATTAATAAATTTGGATAATAATATATATAATATATATAATGAAGACCAAATAAAGTTAGAATAAAAATTCTCATATTCTCTCACTTGGTCCGAATATATATATCAACATGTATAATATTATCCAAAATATTAATACTTCAAAAGAAGAGTATTATATGTAAATCATATCGGTAAGTCCTCTTTAATCAAGTATTATCTTCCGTATAATAGTCTTACATATGAATCATAAGAGTATTACAATGTAAAATACTTTTAAGAAGCCTACAATGCGGTTTAAACTTTATGAATAAGCCACAATGCTTATTCGGGTCCAAACACATATATATTAAATATATGTAAAACAACTTTATTAATCTTCAATATAATGTGTACACCTATAATGAGAAGACAAACAAATAGTAGAGTTTCAACATATAATATATAATATACTTAGTATCATATATCAAACTTGAAATTCAACAAGTCTTATACGGGTTACATGATTTTTAAATATCTTTGGTGACATATTTTTAGTCAAAGGATATGTAATCATCAATTCAGTGCTAATATATTGGATGAGCACTTCTTTTATTTAATGCACTCTCTAATTTCTAAATACTTAATATTAATGTTTTTGCTTTGATTTCGACTTTTATTATTTTTAGCAAAGAACAGAGCAAGTGAATTATCACATTACATCTTTAATGGCATTGAGATAGACTCAACAACTTGAAGCCCAAACATGAAACTCTTCAACTAAACAATTTATGATGTAGCCTCAAAATATGTAACAAATTTGGCTTACATAGTAGAGGTGACAACTAAAGTTTACTTTACACTTCTCCACGATACAGCTTTGCTAGAAAGCATGAAGATGTATCTAGATGTGGATTTACGAGAATTAGTGCAACCAGCATAATCTGAATCCGAGTATCCAATGACCTCTAAATTGCAAAATCTTTTCTATATAAGCATGTAATCTTTAGTTACTAGAAGATACCTTATGACTTTCTTTACAATTATTCAATGCTTAATGCCAAGATTATTTTGATATCTCCCCAACATTCCAACAACAAATGCAATGCCTGGTCTTGTATATATTTGCGCATACATAAAGGTTTCTAACAGCTGAAGCATATGAAATGCGCAAATATAATCTGTAGAAACCATATGTTCGCAACTTGACGAGAAGTTGCCTAATGAATCATTTTTTCTTTTAAAGATCTCTTTACAATCAATAGCTTTCACCCCATTAGGCAACTTGACGAGATCCTAGCCATTGTTCGCAACTATAAAATCCATCTCATCTTTCATGGCTTCATACTATAATTTTGAATTATAACTGTCCATCTCTTGTGAAAACATATCAGGGTCATTTCTTCTCTAATATTATAATCAATTTCTTGTAGGTAAACAACAAAATCACTAGATATTGCTAGTTTTCTCACTTTAGTTGATCTCCTTAATGATTCATCAACATTCTCTTGTAAATGTAGTTGATCAGTTGGTTGCTCAACAACTTTAAGTTGTTAATTTTTCTCATGAGCAACTTATTCTACTAGAACATGTCCATCTTGATGTGGTTATTCATTAGTTATTTTTCAACATTCACCAATTTGGATTAATGTCATTAACAATAAGTTTTCTATTTACCAATTTAGGAGTACTTCTAATATGATAATCATCAAAAACTAAGTTTTGATGTTAATCACTCCTACTAATTACATCATTCTTAAGAAATTTTGCATTTCTTGATTGACATTCGATGGACAATAAAACCTATAATCTTTAGACTTTTCGGCATAACCAATGAAATACCCACTAAAAATCCTTAAGTCCAACTTCCTCTCTTGAAGGTTATAAACCCTAACTTCAGTGGGATAGCCGCAAATACGTATATGTTTCAAACTCGGTTTCCAACTTTTTAATAACTCAAATAATGTTTTACAAATAGCCTTAGTAGGAACCTATTTTAATATACACGATAAAGTCTTAAGGGCCTCCCTCCACAATGAATGAAGAAGTTTGAAGTTGCTAAACATATTTCTCACCATGTCCAACACAATCTTATTTCTTTGTTTTTCTATACTATTTTGATCTGGTGAACCAGATATACTATATTATGCAACAATACCATGTTCTTGAAGAGATTTTGGAAATGGACCAGGTGCTTGCCCACCATCAGTATACCTACCATAAAATACTCCACCTCGATCAGCTCTCACGATTTTCATTTCCATACCGTATTATGTAAAAGTCGTGACTCGAGTCAAGGTTTAATACTCATGAACTGGGTGATTCAGTTGTCAGTTCGTGTCGAGTCAATTTCAAAACACGTGCGATGAGCCGAGGTTGACCGTATGTTATGAGCCATGAGGGTCAAGTGTACCCAAGTATATGATAATAACGTTAATAACAAAATAAGAAAATGAGTTATCAGAATATATGACAGTATGTTAGGTTTTTTTATTTTATGCATATGACCGTAGAATTAGTTTTATACCGATTATTGTGTTAGGACATGTTAGTTGGTATTTTGGGTGGGTTAGTAAGTTTAGAACATTTCATTTTATGTTTATTCAGTGTATTTTATTTTATATTATTTTATCATATTTATTCTATATTTTCTTGAATTTATTTATTATTTTTTATTTGCGTCTAGTACGAGTCAAGTTTTAATTACAAAAATACCGTTATGTAATATTTCTCTTCTAACCGATCCTTTGCTCTCCCCGATTGTTTCCCACTCCTGCTCGAGGCTCTTCGCACCGGCGATGTAACAACCCGCCCGAACTGGGCCGGGTGTTACTAAAAATATAAATGATGTTTAAACATAACATGCAAGAACTTAAATTATAATAATGAAAATAAATCTATAAATTTATTAATCATAAAAATAAATCATGTTATGATAGCATGCATCAAAACATAAAATAAATTAACTACTTAAGCAAATGTCCCACAGTCTTGGACCGTTTCTCGTAGCCACACTTATAACTCAAAAGACTAAAAAGGAAGTCCAATTTATTATCAATTCACCAAACCTAATTTTGTAAGAGAACCGTCCACCACCCTCTTAAGTATCAGTCTGAAACTGTTCACATGCGGAGGTAATTCCGTGTTAGTGATAAAACCACTAAGCCATATAATTACATCAAACAAGTCAATATAGTCCCTATTAATATTTCACAAGTCTTTTAATGATTATGAGCCTATGCTGAGCTCTTAATATGCCGGAAGGGGTGGCCGCCCCATCCAGCTCCAATCCCATATATCCGCACACACACTACGTGGCCCATGGCCTATAGTTACTGATATTTGCCATTGACTTACCCTCTCGGTATCACAAGTGCATAATGAGTTGTCTTGCTCCACTGCGCCCTGCCACCCCTTTCGGCATGGGGGTAGGTATTTTATTTTTCAAGTAATTTAAAAACGCGGCCCCGTGTCGGACTGAGTCAATTCATTGACCCCGGTTGCACATGGTGCATGGTGGTCGAATCTGGGCTCAGGTCGACCAGGGCTACCAAAAAGGGAAAATACAACATTTCAAATAATTATACGAACCTGGATAGTTCGTAACTGAACCAGCAACCGTAACCGATGATCTAATCTGAATGAGAAAATAAAATTATACATAAGTATAAAATTATACATAAGCATAAAATTATACATAAGTATAATTTTATTCGAGTAGAAATGCATGTAACTAAATGACTTAAATATATCCTTATTAACCCTTGACAAACATAAAGCATATAGCATTTAACAATATTAAACATTAAGTTCTCAACCTTTACAACAAGTCTAGCTAGGTAATTAATTATTTATGTATCGTAAACATTTAAGTAATACTTTATATTTTTAAATTAATTATTTAAATCACAATTCACACTTAACTAATGTTCAATAATTATTAGCTTATAACCAAATATTTAATTACAATTATTAGTATATTTCCCTTTGATCCAATAATTACTTAACCAACGATCTTGATGATTTAGTTAACGATTTTTAATCTTTAACCACTATCATTATTAATAGCAATTTAGTGAATAGTAGTTACTATATTCATTAATTAACCAGCTTGGGTATGCATATAATAATTTATTAATTTTGTTATCAATTCTGAATATTTAACCGACAATTAATTATGTCGTTCTATTAAATCCTTTAAAATAATTTGTATTATCCTAATTCAATGATACTACTAATTTAAATTATTTCAAATTATTCAACTCAACAAAGGTTCGAACTTTATTACTTTTACTGCCTGCTACTAAAATTCAAGAGTGATGTGTCTTATACTATTGTATTTTAATAACCCATTTTTTCTAACATAATCAACTAATTATCAGCATGACCAATTTTTATTAAACTTGTGCTTAAAGTTAAATGTGTTAAATTAATAGATTAACCCCTTAACACCAGTGATCTTCATATATGTCATGAAACAACACAACTTAATCAGCCACCCCTACCAGACGGATCAACGTGAACCTTAAAATACAATGCGATGATAAGGTAGGGATGATTAAAAATCGCAACAGCATCAAGGTCGCTGCTTGCAGCAACATGCGCTACGCACATGCAACATACGGTGGGCATGTTGTGCTTCCGTCACCAACATAAACTAAATCTAAATCATATAGAAACCTAGATTCCATACCACCACACAACGTAATAAACCATACTTTCAATTCTCAGCAATTAACTACCAGCCCTATGAACATGAAACAAAAACAGCAACCCAACAACATGTCAACAAGGATGACAATGTGCTGCAAACATGCTTGGCATGAGCCAAACGCCAATGACGGAATAGCATGCCCAACCTTGACAAAGCACAGAAATAACACTAAACCTGAGAACATGACTACCCACAACAACAACCATCCTGTTACCGATCCCATAAATGCATGAAAGAAATGAAATCAAACACCAGCCAAGATCACAAACCCTCCAAATTTTCAACAGATATCACAACAAAGAAAAACGGAAAGAAAGAGTGAGAAAAGAAAAACAAAGAGATAGATGAAAGAAATTAAAAGAGAAGGAAGGAACTAGGGGAAGGAAGAAGATGTCGGAGTGGGGAGGAGGATGAAGAAATTGACGATGATGATGAAGGGGAGAAGAAGTAGCGACGGCATATGGGTGGAGGAGGACGTCCATCACGAATATTTAACCGGTTAGAGATGCTACCTAACTCCCCCAAAATCTACCGTCGTAATTAAAAAAAATTCTCCAACGTTTTATCCGTCCCAGACCAAGTCAAAGATTTTTAAACAACGTCAATTTTTTTAATATTTTTTTATTATTTTTTTTCTTTACGATCTTTACAGGCGACACCCCATCACCACCCAAAACCTCTTTTGACCACCACCGGCAACCACTCCGCTAGCCAGGGCAGTCGACTCCAACCTCCTCTCTGCCTTTCCTCCTCTACCTCTTTCTCCCCTACTTGTGTAGAACCTGTAACTTGAGTCAGAATTTTACATTAGCAAATCAGTCAACTCAACCATCGGTTCGAGTCGAGTTAATTTCATAAATTGAGTGTTGAGTCGAGGTTGACTGTGAGTTATGAATGATGAGGGTCAGGTGTACTTGAGTACATGATGATAACGTTAGAAAGATGATGATAAATGAGTTATCAAAGTATATGGCAGTATACCGTATTTCTTTTTTATGTATTTGTCATAGAATTATTTTTAGCGCATTAGGGCGCGTTATAGAATATTTGGGTGGGTTATTAGTTATAGAACATGTCATTATAATGTTATGGTATATATTATATTTTATTAGATTTCCCTTATTTTCAGGACTTTTTTGGGATTTATTACGAGTTAGCTATTATTTTTAAATCGGCATTGAGTCAAGTTTTATTTATGATACTACCCCTAAAACTCACCCTGACCTTTTCTCCCCGAGACCCCGATCACCACCCTACACCCCCCATCATCACCATTGACGACCCTTCCGGCCTCCACAACGCTGCCAATCGACACTACCAAGCACTACCACAACATTGCCCCGAGCCTACCTGGCCACCAACCAGTCTCTACGATGGCCCTATGCCATGAGAACGCCCTTTGTCCCTGCGTTTATTCACCTTCGTCTGTGCCACTCCACCGCCTATGTGCCGCTGACACCATTCCCTTCGACCCCCAACCATTTTCATCATACCCAGTGCCACGGCCGAGGCCGGCCGTGGGCCAATCGGACGACTGACCGACCCCGGCTAACTTGTGGCCACAACCTGCGATCATTACCATCCTCACCACCACCACCATTGGGTTGAGCACGCCGAGCCGGTGCCAACCCAGAGCTCTGATTGTCTTGCCGAAAACGTAATCAGAGATCCACCAAAAATTGCAGGAAAACTTCTAGAAGCTGTTGGAAAATTGGGTCTGCTGAAATTCGTTGTCGGGTGCGAAATTCGAGTCTTGAGCCACACGACAAAACCCTAGCCGATGATGATTGCCGCAGACACAAGGTGTAATTAACTCCGACTTAATTCTTAAAGGTGATGATTGTTAGCACAACATGTTAGGATTGATGAATTCATGTGTTAACTATTTATTGTAACAGAAATATAAATTACTTGATTGAATTGTATTAAAACGAATGCCAAGGAACTAATTAGGTAAACTAAGTAAATATTGTAATCTAATATGGATTGATGTATGATTGATGTGAGTATGATTGATGTGTGTGTGCTATAGGATATGTGAATGCATCAAAAGCGGGCATTAGCTTTTAGTTTGATGTGTAAGTATGGTGTAGGAGTTCGCCGCTTAGGCGCGTGGACAAGTTTAGAGCTTCTAATAGGTACGTTTATGACTCACTTCTGGTTTGATTTCTATACTTTATCGTATTTTATTTTAAGAAATAAGCGGACGTGTCGAGTGGTGGATTTATTGTATCCCACTCCACACGGGCCACCTAGCCATATGAAATTTCCTGATTAATAACCCTCAATGATGAGATTCTTTGAGTTTGTTTTCAAAAAGTTAAATCTATATCATGATGCCTTCGGGCTTCCTAGACCTATGTACATGCAGTTTTTTGAGTCAGTGAGAAATGAGACGAGGGAAAATCGATGACTGCGTCTTGAGATAAGGCATGTGTTTGTCAAAGTGGACTCTTGAATTGGTGAGCATATGTTCTATTCCTGAGGGATTCTGATAACTCCACCTTTGAGTTCCTCAAACTTGGAGAAGTGTGGAGGTTTACGGGAATTGCTATGCAGCACATGTCTAAACTTGTGGTTTCAAAAGGTATTGAAGGTGCATGCCTAAGAGTGCTTGGCTTCTGTACTTAGGACCAGAGTGACACGGAAGATGTAGAGGGTTGAAAGAAAAGAGAATGATTTTCCCGCATAATGGATAGTTTAAAGTGGCCAGTGAATGAGATGAGATAGAATGGGGATGCTATTGCACAAGGTCAATGACTTCTAGTTATTGCCTTTATGAGAGTTCTATGAAGAAAAGTAATGAGGTTTTTATTCCACAGGAGGGTTAGCTCTCCTGTGTTAGTTTGTTATTATTATTTTTGGATCAGTAACGCTCATTACTAACGTCTTTTTATTATCTATGTTGATGAGAACTACTAGGAATGAGTGTTGTAGGGACTGCAGAGGAGCAGCATTGAAATTGCACACACATGTACTTGCCGAGTGTGCTTGATGATGATGATGAGTGTTGAATTGTTTTAAATGATGAAATTTGAATGTCATTATGTGAATGAATAAATATTTTACATGTGAATGAAATTGAAAATGAAAATGAACAGGGTGAGCTATGGAGTTTAGACTCAGCCCAGATGATGAGGAAAGTAATGATAACTGAAATGTGAAGAAAATGTTGTCCTTTGATTATGTTTTTTATTTTTATTGTTATAAATATATACTGCTTGTTGTTAGCAGGGTGGTCCCTATTGCACTTTTAGGGGAGACTCTGTCCATTTTGTTTTAAAAATAGATATTTTCTTTAAACTTTTCGTTTGTTTGGCTTTTTTTTATATACTTGATTGCATATCATAACATGTATGTAGGATAATGTTAAAACCCAAGCATCTCATCCATGTTTTGCATGTTACATCACCATCTTGAGATGCCAAAGGTAGATCCAAGTTAGATTAACCGAATCAAGTAGATTAGTGAATGGTTCGAACGCCGCTAATATTTCCGAGTTGGTTCACTAGTGAACTGAAATGGGGTGTTACAACCCGGTCGGTGCTTGTTTGTGTTGTGGAGTGCCACTGGGCTTGCCACCCCCTGTCGTACTTAGTGCCACCACTGATGTGGAAATTATAACGCAAGTGCACGTGTCGAATCAAGTAATAACAGTGATAAGAAAGTATCGTCCCATGAGGAATTAGTAATAAAAATTCTGAATTACCAAAACTAATTTAATTAATTATACTTAAATGAAAACAAATTCAAAGAGTGATTTAATATAAATTACGACTAAATTAATGTAGCATGCAATATTTAAATGATAAATTTGACTTCAAGACGACAAACCTAGGATTTTAAATTTCACTTAGTGCTCTATATGATTAAAGTTATAATTTTTACCTATGAATTGCATATTCGAATCATTAACCACATGAATTAATTATTTAT
>JAVDBV010004170.1:0-10162 GCA_032619315.1 Piper longum | reverse complement strand
TGGCTAGGCTGCCGGTCATGGACCAAAAGGTCATGGGCTGGAGCTAGTAACGGGCCAAGTGTAGGAATTTCGGGGACGAAATTTCCTAAGGTGGGTGGATTGTGAGATCCCTCAATTTAGTCCCACATCTAATACCTACCGGGCTAAGATCCTGTTTATTAGTGGGAATGGACTATAGATCTTTAACTTCGGTTAACCCTTTTAAAGAAATGACTTAGGCCATTATGTTGTACTTTGGGCCGGGTCGTTACAAATTTGTGAGTGAAAAATGAGAATAAAATGCTCTATTATTATAAAGAACATATGGTGTAGCTAATTAATATGAATGTCCAAGAATATTTTTTTTATGTTTGGCATGTCTATGCGCAAATCTGATTTTGGAAATATTTTTTATTACATTTAAAATTTTATTTTGATTTTATTTAAAAATTATCAAAAAGATCTTGAATAAATCAAATTAATTGTGTCCAATGGCAAATCAAGTTTGCCCCTTGACCGAGCCCGGTAGGATCAGGACCGCACCGACTTTGGGTAGCCAAGAAGTTGGAAACTTGGAGAGGATGTTACAGGTATTAATAATTATATTTTATCAAAGTACATGAATACTTACATATATGTATACCCACATACACGTATTCTCATATGCATGTCTCGAATCAACGTTAGGTCTTCCTCCTTCATGATTTGATTTTTACACCACAAAACCTTATTTTTGACAATTTTGAGTTTCATCTTCTAAGTTATACAACTTCAAATTTGTAAACCCCGGGTTGGATTGGGTATTGAGAGCTTTCAGCCTCGACCAGGTCATGGACGTGGAGGTCGAACCTGTGGAGATTGGCTGGCCGTAGTGGGGTTTATTCAGAATTTTTCAAACTTTGATTTTTGGGTTTGGTTGAGATCGTTGGTGAGAGTTTAGACCGGGGTAGTGGATTATTATCAGATAAGTTGATAAAATCATATATGACTAATCTGTAATTAAGCTAATCTACTAAAGATGATATACTTGATTTGTTATCTTGTAATTTATCTTTATTAAATGGTTTATAGTGGATTAGTTGTCTATTATTTATGCATGGAGTTACGTTGGTTTCCATATGTGCTATATCTTAAAATGCAGCATTTGTTCTTTTGTGTGCTAATACTAATTTTTATGGTATGGATATATGTATATATTAATGAGTAGATTAACTGTTCTGAAAATTTAGTTCTCAAATTAATTTCTTTGGGAGTTATAGTAATGCTAAGAATAAATTCTGAATATCAAATAATTAAACAATTGATGATAGACAGTACGTAATTACGTGTATAAAATAATAGGCAAATTGGAAATTTGTTATCAATTATTAATTATTTTAATAAAAAAACTTAAATAGCAATGCCAAATTATTTTAATCGGGAGTTAAATAATTTTGGTAAGATGTATGTATAGAATGTAATTGGCCAATTGAGAATTAGATGCAGAACATATATTATATCACTTATAATAGATCAGCTTTTATGATTACTATGTGCTTAGAATAATGGATCTGCCTATTTATTGGAAATCCAAGTTTCTATTGATAACCATTACAAGTACCTGATTTAATTAGTCATGAAAGGTACTAATTATAGACTTGATTACAATTAAATTGATAGATCTTTTACCAATGAGAATATTTTTGTTCCTTTAATTGATGGGTAAGTCGTTTGAGTTTCAATTCTCCATGGACCCAAATAGTAATTAATTTAATCATCTGATTTATGTATAGTATGAGTCGTGCATGATCTGTTGTGTATCGTTGTTAGTTGTCGTTGTCGTGTTATTTATTGTATCTTGTAGTTACTAATTGTTGTGGAAGAAGAATGGTTTATTTCGTAAATTTTGGTTATAGTTAAGTAAACAAATTTGGATTATGAGCTGCTGGCCTTAGTAATTTTTTTCGGATTATGAGCTGCTGGCCTGAGTAATTTTTTTCCATGCAGCATGAATAAATTATCGACGTGAATGTTTGTGCTAATGGCTCTGCCTAATTATTTTTTTGATTGGTGTGGAGGCATATCATGCCATGTCCACTACATCTTGAAATACACGTGGTAACGTATATTTGTTTTGGCATTAGGAGCGGGTAGTCGAGTCGTCGTGCTGGAGGTTAGAAAGGCACATATAACTTTAGTTAATTTAATAAAATTGGCTAGTTGTCGTTGATTGGTTACGCGGAGGCAGGGCTTCATCGTCGGGTTCAGCCTAATCAAAATATACGACGAGCGTTGTACGCCAAGTTGTACTTACAAGTTCCTGTGCCCAAGGAACCATGTCACCCAATACATACTTGGAAACTGGAATCTGGGTGGACATAGGGTTTTTGTCTATAGATTGGATAACATTAAGTGATTACTAATGGTAGATCTCTAATCAGGAGACCACTCTGCTAGAATTGAAGTCGGCGTAGACTCAACAATATTGCGCTTGTTTATGCTAATTTATTTAAGTTTATTGTGGTTATACTAAATATTTTTAACACTAATATGAAATTGTATGCACAAATGTGCACTTTGTGGGTTTGATGGGGAGTAGTCGGCAGACTTTATTATGGACTTACTTTTGTTTGTTTATTTTTGTTATGGAGTTTGATTTCATAGTAGTAAAACTAGTTTCTTTCTTGGGATTGTTTTAATAATTTGGCTTAGGAATCAGATTCTTGTTTACTTATTTGCTTAGTATGGTTGAACGAATTCCTTTTTGCTTAAATAACCTATTTTTCTGCCATGTAGCTAATTTTGCATAATTGCCTTTTTTTTCCATTGGTAGAGAACCTAATGTTCTAATTAATAACAAACATTCAGTGAATCAAGGACATCCAGACCACCTTGGCCCTTCGGATTCAAACCGTTTATCCTTCTCCTAATTCAAACATTTTTAGCCGACATAGCAAACTATTCCATGCGCGTAGGTGGAGTTAGTAGAGTAAGGGTATGTAGAGATGCTAATTAACCATTCTAATTATTGTTCAGCTTGATCTTCTACTCTAGTTTGAATCAAGTGAGTATGAGCACCCTTTTATTTGGCTCTACTTGACTTGAAGCTAGATATAGTATGTTAGATATGATAGTTTACAAGTTTTATGTACCATCATTTACCCAAAATGTAGAAAAAATGATAAAAAATAAAATCATGTCATAATAGTGATCTTTTTCTTTATAAACAAAATTTTTCATGGATTATTTATATGAATTATTTAATCTTTTAAACCTTTTTTTGTTAAATATATAAATATATAGACAAATAAAGTTCACTGACCTGAATTCTTCTCGATCACAACTCACTTTGAATCTTGTTGAGTTCTACAGGAATGCAGATATAAATGGTTCAAGTTTGAACATATTTGGCGATTTGATTTGACTCAGTTTGATTTGGGTATATGACTTGTGAGGCTTAGCCGTTAGACTTTTAATGAGAAAAAGAAAAGAAGTGATTCTTTCCACTAGCACCTTTTTAACGGAAACTTACACAGGTAGAATATAATGACGATATTGGTATAACGATAATTTATATAATGTTTACCTTTCTAACTTATAGTGTGTGTTAATTTTATTTTAAGGTTGATAAGGAATAAATAATATCATTACTTGCTTGATGGAAGAATTTTGTAACGTCCACCCAATCAGAGCCCGGGCTGGGTGTTACAAAAGGACCTCAAACAACGGATGAGTTAACCAGAAATAACGCAAGTTCTTCAATCTGAACCATTGAATGATAACTAGTGTTTCATTTTCCCTCCAATACCTTCGTGCTTTGAGTTATATGTTCATCCATACTTGTACCCTGCAAGTACGAACTACCTTGATCAAACTCAAATTAAAACACTGTTCAACTCAATTGAGCTCGAATCAAATTTCAAAAGTAGATAGCTTTGAATAACTAGAAACTTGACGCAAGTCGAACTTTGTTATTTGCTTAGCTCAGATGGAACTCACAGCAGAAACTATCACGGCACCCCCTCCAACAGAAAAAGTGAGATGATAAAAACTGATAATTTACTCTTCAAAAATGATGAACTACCCTTCAAAGTGAAAAAACTACACGGCCACCATAACTATGAACAAAATTGAATAACATACAGCGAATGAGCATGATGTCCGTTAAAAAATGATTGCAGCCTGACAGTCTGGAGGTGCAAGGCCTTCCCACAAAGAACGGAATGGAAGTACAACCTTGGCCTTTACCCCAATTGCCGCAAGGTTACGTCCATACTCCTAGCAACCAGTGTATTAAAAAGTTATATACTACCTACAGTTCTGCAATCATTCAAAAACCAACATGCACATTTCGACAGGTACCTACCTGTATGTCAAGAAATAGCTGCATGAAGATCTTATCAGCTGATTGGTTATACTCATGTTGGTCAGTACTTGCACCTGCTTTTTTCTGTGCATTTTGACGCAGCTTCTTAAGGGAGGTATCAGTTTTCCTCGCCTAATTAGTAATTCCAATAAATAAAGGTCAGAATTGCAAAATTTTGTAGAAGAATTTTCAAAATTACTGTTTTCTACACTAGACATGACACTAACCACATTGACAGTATCAACAGCTAATTCATGGAAACGACTAGTGATCCTTTGGACAGTGCCTAATTGCAGTTCCACGCACAGAACAGACTGAAACTATCCCACTACAAAGCAACACAAAGTAAATTAAACCTTGACTTAGTTGAAAAAGTAAACAAGTGGAAATGTTTAGCAAGGTATAAGTACATACCTTGACGAGTCTTAAAATGTTTGATACATTGGGTGAATGCCTCACAGGAATAGGTTTGTTCGTCATCCTGTATGTTGATGATAATCCTTTTGGCTGTCTCAAATCCAACCAATTGCACGAGAGAAATGCATGAAATAAAATTCGGGTAAAGCAATGAAGATATTCAATAAGAAAATCTGATGTTAACTAGTCTTTGTGATGAAACTATGATGGGTATTGACGGGATTAGACTGCAAGAATATTCAGAATTATTTATTATGATGACGCTTGAGAAAAATACCTAGTTTAGGATTGCCAACTTTCACTAATAAATATGGCCCAAATATTCATTGTTAATATGGTTTTGATTGGGGAGTATTATCTCTGTTCTTCATTATTATTTTTTCTCTCAAACGTTATTCTTGAGTTTTTTTTTAAGAAAATAATCATCCCTATATTGTACCTTATCAGTAGTTTAACAAGGTAAATGCCAAAAGTAAGTAACATGTATGGAAGCCGAACAAAATAACTAACCTCAGCCGATTTCTCCGCAAGTCCATCAATGATGGTATCCATTGTCGGTATAACATCCTTTAGCAATTTTACCCCTTGTTCAACACTCAGTTTCACCAACTCTTGCACTTATACCAGGACAAGAAGCAAGAAGTCCCAAAACATGATTAATATTGTTACTATTTATCTCAGCTGTCAAACAATCAATATCATGCAAGACTGCAAATGTTTTGACCATAGAAAAAAATTAAAATGATTTGCTGGCAAGGTATTCAAAATGAATTCTAGTAACGAGTATGACGGACAGACCATGCAATATTTAAATGCCTAATACTACTCAAATCCCATTTTTATGAGATTGAACCCTACTCCAGGATGGAGTTGAGTTTTCGAATTGAGAAACAGATGGGAGAAAGGACGTGGCCCAGCTACTCTATAGGGGTGTGGAACCTCTTCGCTACAAACAGATGGGAACCTCCCAGATGAGGGATGCGCCTTCTTAAAGCAACTTTCATCGCAGCTCACACATTGAAACTTCCATTCCAGTGGTATTAAGTAGGCTTCATGGTGGACTGCATTTCAAGCAAACATTCCTTAAACAAAACCATGGCAAGAAAGGTTGCTCATCTAAACTTAAAGGGTGCAAAATCAATGGCTTTGAAACGAACATGAAACAATCCCAAACTAGGTGTGTTTAATGATAAGGTGGAGAAGAAGAATAAATCAGTGATGCTGGTGGTCGGAGAAGCTGATCAACAAGCAGTTATCCTAGATTTTCCACAAAATTCCAGGACAAAGAAGAGAGGGATCTCGACAAGATTGTAGAAGGGAGCTCATTAACATTCAAAGTTAATGTTCTAGAATACAAAAAGAGATTATACAGCCATCTGATCCTAAAAATTAATTTTCTAGCCTCATCATGGAATTACAATGCCTAATGTCCGTATCGTAGTCCCTCATCTGGTGATCCCAGGTTTCCCACAAAAAACCAGAAAAGAAGTGGGGGAACCCAGGTATCTCAACAATGTTCATAATTAATGTTGCAGAATACAAGGGCTTATACAACCATTAGAGGTACAATATATCAGCTTGCTGAAGGGCTTATACAACCATTAGAGGTACAATATATCAGCTTGCTGAAGGGCTTATACAACCATTAGAGGTACAATATCAGCTTGCTGTATCAAAGCCCCAAGTCATTAAATTTTCAATATCCCACCAACAGAGGCAACCAATAAATTAACAGCCTGCCTCAACATAAGTGACACCTTCCTGCATTTCTTCTAAAGAAAAATTAACCCATTGTACATTTCTTTACAATTGTGAGAACTTATGCATTGCCAATTGTTCAATAATTTCTCCTTTTCTACAGGTAAACATCAAGAGACCATGATTTATTATAAACAAGAAATTAAAATCACAACTTACATAAACAAAATCCTCCGGACTGCAGAAATGGCCCATTCTGAGCTTGAGCTTGCACCGGCAATACCTGCTTTTCGCACAGCTACACCAGAAGACAGCCGCATAGTGTACCTGTCAAAAAGAAGAAGAAACATCACTATAAGCACAGGCTCCTTTTATCTTTTTTTTCAGAAAAAAGAAAAATTTAGTGTGCACCATGAAAGAAGTTGTAAAGCTAATTGTAAAAACTTGTCAGAGTAAGAAAAAAGAACTTTCCAGTAGGATTTTAAGCTATCTAGCATGAAAACGCTTTGCTTTAATGTTAACTCCACCGAAAAATCTCTATTAGTTGGCTCCAAAGACAATATTACGAAGAGATTAGAAGCCAAAAAGTGCAGAATCCAATGATCCGGCAATCTCCTGAAATCTGATGGTAAATTAAGCATTTACAAACGTAATCTCTTGAAAGCAGCTGATTAATTGCTGAATTGGAGGAACAAATTTACTACCTTAGTGAAAAATAAACCCCAACACCATTGCTTCATGAAATCAGTATAGGCAGCCTCTGATCCAAATTTCAAAACAGCAGATCTAGATGTGCAATAGCCTTGAAGGAGTAATGAATCCCCTTTGAATATCTCCGCCATATATATATACACATAACAGTATGAAAGAAAGTCAAACGACATTAAAAGTTTTCCAAGACTGTTATTACCTTCAAGATAAGCCAAGAATGATAAGCTTGATTTGAAAATTTTCAAAAACAAAGACGGCTTGCCAGGTGATAGAGCTCCTGGCTTTCTTTTCTGAATTGTTAGGAGGACTTCCTTAAGTATGGAGTTGCCCAAGAAGTCAAAAACGTGCATGCCTGAGTTTGCAGAATCATATCATAATAATCTGAATATGTAACATTTTCTTAAAATATAAATATAAATATAACAACAAGACAATTTGAAGATTAGTAGATAATAGACGTGTAGTTTCAAAAACATTTTTTACAGTGCAGGTGACTGACAGGAAGATCAGAACCGAAAAGTAAAACAAAACAATGATTCATACTCTTGGTAAAAGTTGCCTGGGCAACAACCCATCATTATATGAATCTAGTAGTATATTAAATTCCAAGTATTACCTCCTCAATTTAACTTCGGAAGCATCCATTATGTTCGGTTTGCAAAAAATAAATAAATAAATCTAAAACTGATCATACTATATAAACTACAAAAGCCATACACAACAAAATCACACATGAAGATGAAATTTCTAATACAAATTTGCAGTCCCTATCAACAAACTGCATCATCTGCTGGTAATCATTCTCAAGCTCATCAAATGAGGTTACAACAGAAACCTCTTGTGAGCCTCCTGAAATAATTTTTTGAACTGTTGGAGATACTACGGTTTCATGGAAGAATTGTTCAGCACCTACAGGACCATTAATGGCTGCACAAGCACGCAAGTAATTAGATGTGCTCCAAAGAAGCTACTAAATATTGGTGCAAGCTTTCATGCTAGACGGAACTAGCAGTTTGATCCATGGCACCATGTTGACAATAAAAGGGAGATTTGAACAGCCATAACCATAGAGAAAAGATCAGAAATGCACATTCAGTTTACATTAACTAACACGAGAAATTAAAAGAATATGAATTTTCATGGGTAAGTAAACTCAAAGTAAATTTGGCGTGTCCCAAAATAATTGATGGTGAAAACAAAATTCACTCCATCAAAAAGAACTCAGACAAAACTAATTTGATTAAATGATAGTATATAAAGAAAACACCTGATCAGAGTTTTTTTTTTTAACTTCAGGCTAGATTAAAAAAATATTCATAGTCCATTTTATTTAGTTCTAAAATCACGTTATTCTCCAAAAAGAAGGCACTAATAAATATTGTAGACAGAAAAGGCATGAAAAAAATAAAAAAGGATAAAAGATACAGACCTCCCCATGAGCAATATAAAACTTCAGTCGGTTCATCTCTCTAGCAATTCTCTCCAATAGCATGCTTTGCGTTTCCCTGAGATTAATTCCATCCAGCTGGGATAAGGATTCATTATTTCCTAATGTTTTCCCATTAATGCTCCATATGTCAGGGAAGAATCAGCAGGCACAATGGGTAATTCTTTGATAAGTTTCTCAATCTGGGAACAAGTATTTCAAAAGAAGTAAGATCAGAGCATGTAGAATTCATGCAACAACACATTTTCAAAAGCAAACAGTACACAATATCTAGCAAAAAATTAAAGTAGAGAATCATTCAGTCCGAAACTACACATTTTCTGGACAAAAAGGTACAAATACACAAAAAATTGGCAAATTAGAACACATAAAGTCACAGATATCATTCAACCTAAATAAAATATCTTTGTGCTTGACCATTATCAAGTATCCAAAATTCAGCACCATAAGTGAATTCCAGAACAGATAGACGCTAATCAAAAAACATGTAAGGAACCCTAGAAAAGAAGGAGTATAATGGCACTAAAATTAGGACCCAAGAAATGAAAGGCTCATTTGCAGAGTTGATAAAAAAAGATATACATTTACAACTCTGCAAATGAGCCTTTCATTTCTTGGGTCTTAATTTTAAGAATATCAAAACCAAAAAAATGTATATTCTTTAAACCACGAAAAAAAGGTACCACTTGACAAAACAGGACAAGAGAGACCGATTCTCACATCAATTATTAACACGAGGTAAAATCAACTGAATGCATATAACACAGAAATGCATATAACGCAGAAACAACAAGGAATTATCAAATTATAGAATCGACAAACAAAATATGTACATTCTTTAGACGCAAATATGATGTTTCCAAGAATTGATAAAAACCCTATGATTTAATGAAATAAGAAGTTTAAGAATATCAAAACCAAAAAAAAAAAAAGTCATTCTTACTGATTGACGATTCCGACAATAAGTCACAGATTTTCTCATCAATTATTATTAACACAAGGTAAAATCAATTGACTGCATATAACATTGAAACAACATGGAATTATCAAATTCTAGAGTACACAAACAAACCATGTACACTTTTTTTAGACGCAAATTTGATGTTCCAAAGATTAATAGAATCCCTGGGATCTAATGTATATAAATACTGTGGAGACGACATGGAATAATCAAAATTATAGAATAATCAAACCAAAAAAATGAACATTCTCTAGAGGCAGATATAATGTTTCCAGGAATTGATAGAAACCCTAGAATTGGGTTGAATGTACACGATGCACAGACCTTGGAGACGACGTGGAAGATGTCGAGCAACAGCTCGACCGCCTCGCGGGCGGCGGCGGCGGAGGCGCGCTGCCTGAGCCCGTCGTTGAGGGCGGCGGGGAGGCCTCGACGGCGGCGCGGAAGAGGGCGATCTTTTCGCGGAGCTCGAGGAGCGGGCGCCATGCGGGCGTCGACGTCTACGAGCTTGGTGGTGAGGCTGACGAAGTCGGCGTAGTTGCGGTTGATGAGGTCGACGAGGTCGCGGTGGCGGGAGGAGAGGTGGGAGCGGAGGTGGGATCGG
>JAVDBV010004167.1:0-10536 GCA_032619315.1 Piper longum | reverse complement strand
CGCGTCCTAACGCGGTAAACAGCCTAAAACTATTTCTACGGTCACTAATGAAAAAAATCTAAAATCGTCAACTGTATGCTCTCACGCATTCCGATAACTCATTCTCTGCTCATTCTTCTCATTATTATCGCATCCTCGCTACACATTACCCCTCATACCTCATACACGCGACCGGCATCGGCTCGGTACACGTGTTCTGAAATACCCTCAACTCGATCCGACGGCTGGACCGATCGGCTAACGACTATAAAAACTGTGACTCGAATCACGGGTTTTACAGATACAAATCAGAATTGAACCAACAGTCCCAATTGGTATCTTAAAGGCCTTGAAGCTGCCGGGTACTTCATCCTCAGCCTAATGAATGCCGCAAACTCCATGACCATGCCGAAACAATATAGGATGTTTTTGGCTTCCACGATCTCGTAAAAGCTCAGCCGCGAGAGGACGACCATGCCGGACGCCGAGAACAAAATGCCCACCCAAGGAGTACCGTATCTCAACCTCCTTGTGAAGATCTCGGGCAACATTCCCCTCTCTGCCATGCCAAGGAACTGATATGAGACACTACTCATTTATGCCACAAACATGTTAATATGTGTAATTGTATTAATGATATGTAACTCATTGTCACACTCGGAATACTAAAGAAATTTCAAAATATTAACAGAGGTGGTTGTTAGTTATTCTATAGAAGATGAAGGGTCTCAAAGCTTCTCTATAAATTGAGTTTCATTTGCCTCATTCCAGAAGACAAGACAAGTAGAAGAAAATACAAGCAAAAAAAGATAGAGAGAGATAAAGAGATAAAAGAAGAGGAAAATAATTCACAGAGTATTGAAAGAGAGTGAAATCTTGTAATCTCAATAGTATAGAGTGCGTAAATTATCTTCTTGTACATCTTTATATGTTTGATGACTGTAATCTTTAATTGAAGTAGTGAATTGTTCGTTGTTGCCCCGTGGTTTTTTACTCTCGATTGAAGAAGGGTTTTCCACGTTAAATCTGTGCTCTTTTGTCATTTTGTTCTATTCTATTTCTTAGGCACAATTTTCTCATATTTTATGTTCGCTATTGTTAATCTCTAATTTTAGGGATTTTTCTCAACAAAACATCCCCATATTGGACATGGCAATTGCGGCTTCTCCCCCTATCATCTTTACAATATTTGATAAGTACCCATCTTCCCATTTCTCTCTATTCAATGAAATTTCCCCAGTTCCTGTCAGCAAAGGGATCAACCCCGCAACCACTACCGCCACTGTATAGTGTCTTGCTAAGATTCTTCACCTCTCCAGCAAATGTGCTCATTGAATCCCAGTAGTTGAAATTCCAAAATAGTGTGTTCAAGTATGAGTTCAAATCCACATGATGGAGGTCAACCACCAACCACCTAGAAGGTTGCAATTTGGGAATGGACACAAACCCAATCACCACAAAGGGAAGAAAAGAGAAGACCGCCTAAAAAACAGCTGCCCATCCAACTATAGCCATGCCCCTATAGTTCAAGTAAGTCAGATTGTTATAGACAAAGCTACAAGAGTTCTCGGGTAGCCTCCTTCCAGAGCAGGAACTGCAGACTTCACATAATCAATGAAGAGAACTTGGTGCAATGCATTGTCAATCATTCCACCAACCCTCTTTGTGAGTCGAGTCGAGCTACGAGTCGAGTTTGAGTTATAACCGAGTGGAGTCGAGTCGAACACGGTCTTGCTTAAGTTCGGCTTATAGGATTCGAGTTCGAGTTTGAGCATTTAAATTTTGAGTTTCGAGTCGATTCGATCCGAGCCGAATGCCAAATACTCATGAATTGGCTCACTGAGTTAGCAGCCCTAGTGATGAGAGTTTCCGGGACACTCCATATGAATGGAAGACTGTTGGGTTTATCCCACATTGGTTATAGAAGACATTAGTGTCTTGTATATAAGCTAATTTGAAAGCCTTATTCCTTTAATTAACTTTTGGATTAAGAGAGTCGTGACACCTATTGTAAGTTTTCTTTTGGGGGTCCAGAGCTTAGTTTGGGGCCCAAAGGAAGGGTCCAACAGTGTAGTATCAGAGCTCAGGGGTCCTTCATGGGTTCCACCTGATGAGAGTTTCCTAGGTGGGTTCCATTTGAGAGTTTGCCAGGTGACCTGGTGAGAGTTTGCCATGTGGGTGCAATTTGCCAAGTGGGTGCCATCTGAGAGTTTGTCAGGTGGGTGCCGTCTGATAAAAAGTGGAGTTTGCCAGGTGGGTGACGTATGATGAAAAGTGGGTGCTATTTGAGAGTTTTCCAGGTGAGTGCCGTCTGATGAAAAGTTTTGCCTGAGAGTTTACCAAGTGGGTACTGTCTGATGTGCCAGGTGGGTGCCATCTGAGAGTTTACCAGGTGGGTGCTGTATGATAAAAAGTGGGTGCTATTTGAGAGTTTGCAAGGTGGGTGCCGTTTGATGAAAAGTTTTGCCAAGTGGGTTCATTTTGCCAGGTGAGTGCCATCTGAGAGTTTGTCAGGTGGGTGCCATCTAAGAGTTTGCCAGGTGGGTGCCGTTTGATGAAAAGTGGGTGTCATCTGAAAGTTTGCTAGGTGGGTGTCGTCTAAGAATTTGCCAGGTGGGTGTCGTCTATTTAAAAGTGAAGTTTGATAGGTGGGTGACGTCTGATAAAAAGTGGGTGTCATATGAGAGTTTGCCAGGTGGGTATCGTCTGAGAGTTTGCCAGGTAGGTGCCATCTAATGAAAAGTGAGAAGTAAGATTTCCAGACGATGATTGTCAGGTGGGTGCCATCTAATGAAAAGTGAAAAGTGAGATTTTCAGACGATGATTATTTCGAGGTTGCCGGAGTTATGGGTGCCGATGTGAGATGGGTGCGTCTAAGAGTTTACAAGGTCGGTGCCGTCTGATGAAAAGTGGAGTTTGCTAGGTGGATGCCATCTGATGAAAAGTGGGTGCTATGTGAGAGTTTGCCAGGTGGGTGCCCTTTGAGAGTTTGCTAGGTGGGTGTCGTTTGAGAGTTTGTCAGGTAGGTGCCGTTTGATAAAAAGTGAGAAGTGAGATTGTCAGACGATAATTGTTTCAGAGTCACGAGAGTTGTGGGTGTCGTCTGATGAAAAGTGGATTCGGGATGGCCCCAATTGTGGGTATTGTCTGATGAAAAGTAGAGATTGTCAGACAATAATTGTTTCGGAGATGCTCAATGTGTGAAGGGTGCTATTTAGCTTATCTCACATCGGTTGTAGAAGGCGTTAGAGGCTAATGGAAAAATCTTATTTCTATAGTTAATTTTTGTATTAAGAAAAACCTGTGACACTTATTGTAAGTCTTCTTTTTGGGACCAAAAATTTGATTTAAATCTAAAGGGCCCAACAAAGGTATTAGAACCCAGGGATACCTAACAAAAACCACAAAGCCAAAAATGGCACAAAGAGGACCTGCGGCACTGGCATTGTCTTCAATACCAAACGGGCCACCATAGACTTCACAAAAGATGAGAAAGATAAGAGGTAGGAGGGAGAGCTTGCGGTAATTCTCTTTTCTAGGCGAGCCTTCCTCAATTCTATAGTCAATGCCCCTGTTTCCTTCCATTGAAGAAGTGGGTGGTTTCTTATTCACTCCAACCATGGCATCCTGCATTTGACACATGAAAAACAAGTCGAACAAAACATGTTAAGTGCCCGTGCACCCCTTTGTTCAATGAAACCCATCAAATAAATCCCAAAGAAATAAACCAATGAAATGATCATGAACAAAGTATGAACAAACAACTTCCTAAGATACCCAAGTTGACTGTTGAATGAGATCTATCAAGTACTGTTTAAAAAAGAGAAGCTATGGGTGGGTTGACTTGTTCCTAGTTTCATGGGCAAGAGAGCTTACCAGACTTTGAGAAGCGCCACTCTCGAGCTTGTTTTTTATCGAATCTATTAGTTCTTAATATAATTAATAAAAATACAAATAAAAAAGAAATATTTGAATATTGTGAAAAATAAGTTTGATTAATAGAACCAAACTTATTTTTCACAACTTATTTTTTATTCTTTATAATTTTCTTCAAGAAAATGTCCGTAAAAACTTATATAGAAAGAGTTAATTATATTTTTATAACTGATAAGGATTTTAAAAAAAAATTATCTCTTCATTAATTAATAATAATTTATATATATATATATATAGATCTATTATATATATATATATATATATATATATATATATAAATTTGGATGGGCACATCGTTGGTGTATCTAGAATCACATACGCCAAAAGAATCCAATACTCAGGCCAAGTCTGAACCTGCCACACAGCTCTAATTGGGCACCAGCAAGAGAGTGAGTGAAGGTGGTGATGTGAACTTGGAGGTAGAATTAAAAGGGTGCTTCCGTGATGGGAGAGTGCCCAAGAATTGATAACAATGAGGTTGGAAGAGGATTAGATTGAGGATGGGAGAGGGGTCGGCGGAGGGTAGGTGATGACAAGAAGAATCGAACGGATTTAAATTTGATATCCAGGCAAGATTGATGCCAAAAAGTAGTATGCTTGGCTTCCATCTTCAAAGTGTTTTGCATGCTGCGTTTTGCAATATTCAACTAATTTTCAACCATAATTACCCTTTTCTCGTGTATATTTTACGATCAATATTTGGGGTGAGTTTGGCGGATACCCGATATATGCAAATTTGTTTTGAATCAGACCTATTTATATCCGATTCGAAAGAGTTCAATTAAATTTGAGTTTGGACTTTTTAGTATATCTGAAAAAATTCTTATCAAATATGAATTTGTGGTGATCTATCCGTATTGAACCCGAATATGTAATATTTTATAAAATCATGCTTTAAAATATTTAAAAATAATTTCTTTTATTATATTTGATATTAAAATTTATATTATTTTAGTTAAATTCGATCAGATTCTGATTGGATGTGTATTATGAGGAAAATATAATAAAAATAAATATAATTGTCGAATTTGAGTTCGAATTTTTCAGATTTAGGTTGGATTCGGGCCCAACCTTTGACTAAACAAAACAATTACAAGCACTTGTAAATTTCACTCCCATTCGTCAATATGGTGCGAGACCAACATACATATGCCCGTGTATATGCTATATAGAATTTTTTTAAATTTTTTTATCACAAAGTACATAAATTTTTGGTCAATTTTTTTTATTCTTCTAAGTTGGCTTGGAACCATCACTGTGCAATCGCATCAAATTCTCAAAATTTGAGAGTCATTTTTAACAACAATAAATAGATTGTGCACATCTGCTCCCACAAGCTTTAATGTGCTACGATATTTGTTTATTGGATTGATCTCATTTTTTTAGTTGCATATCAAGATTTGACCATGGGCACGCGTGCTTGCTTTCTCTTTTGGCACAACCAGCTCACCTTTCATGGAACTATATAGCATTGTTATAAAATAGAAGTGATATTTCTATAAAAGAATTATTAATTTGTGCATTTCATATTGATTTTTGTCATGTTTTGAGTCATTTATACTTTAGTTTTGTTAGTTTAGGAGTTTGTTAGGTATTATTAATAAAATAAGAAATCATTGTGGTTTTGGTGTAAAAAATACTTACTAATGTTATTTTGGTAGTATAAAAGAGTTAAAAAATAATCCAGAACAAATTCAAGATGAACTCCGGCCAAGAAGAACAATTTGATGCCTTAACCGAAACCCAAGTGCTAGAGCGCCCTGAATCCGAATGCTCGAGTGTTGGCCCCATAGTGAAGGAGAGTTCTAGTTGAGACCTAGCACTCGAGCGTTAGCAGGAAGAAAATAATTTTTTTGATTTTTTTAAAAAAATTTGGTAGGTCCACTTTAGGTGGATCATTTATAAATTTGATTATATAAATTTGGATAGGGTTTTAGAAGAGAAAAATAATGGACGGCTGAGTGATAACACAAAAGACGGGAATGAACGACGAAGAAATTGAATCGAAAGAAGTCATTTCCCTAAAAAGAGTTTTTTTATTTAGATTTATTTTTTTGTAATTAAATGATATCTTTCATATTACGTATAAATTTTTTGAGTTATCTTATAAAGTAAAAAAAAATTAGAATTTTTAATAACACCTAGTGCATGAATTAATAAAGATTATTAACTTTTTATTTATTAGATTATGCTTTTGAATCATCTATTTTATTATATTCTTAATGTAAATATTGGACTAATTATCTATTGTTAGATATAGAGATTTGATCTTATCTAAAAATAGAAAAACTAAATTGTCATTTAATAGAATAACTTTTGTTCATTTATTTTCGGTAATTTATATGTGAGATAAAAATACACTCATATATATTATGTTATTATTAAGGGTAAAAATTAAAATATCCTTTTGTATACATAGTAGAAATATAGAATTTGATTGCTAGTGATAAGTTTATAATTAATCGAGAGATTGTCATGAATAATTAATTCTCATAGTTAATGATCTAAAAGTTGAATTCATACGTAGAAATTATAATTTTAATCATATAGCATATTAAATGAAATTGAAATTATGAAGTTTGTTATTTTGCATGTTAAATTAGTTTAGTCTTAATTTGTAATTTGATCACTCTTTGAATTTATTTCTATTTAATTAAAATTAATTAAATTAATTTTAATAATTAAAACTTCTATTATTAATTTCTCGTAAGATGATATTTTCTTATCACTTTTATTATTTAATTTTTCATGTGCACTCTCTTATAATTTCCAGTAGTCAAGAAGGAACAGAATATTGTTGCACTAGCCTCGACATTTGTCTAGTTTGAGAATTTCTAGACATTTATAAGTCCTCTTTGCGACCAAAGTGTATCTAAAAGATTATAAATTGTCTTTAGGTTCATTTCTCTCTTTTTTTTCTGGTGGGGTGATAGCCATCAATTGTTTTGCGTTGGGAAAAAAAAACCCAACACTTGCTTTGGGAGAACAAATATTAAAAAAATACAGTTATCCACATTTGAAGGAGAAAAAAATTAACTAGTTTTGCTTGGCTGGCCTTCATGAGACTCAATTTGAATCCACGAGTTGAGCTGAATTTAGAGAAGTTGTCTCAAGAGCGAATTGGCTTTTAAGAAGATGAGCCTTTAAGCCGAACCAATCCCTATTTGGCATCCAACAATGGAGGTTAGAACCTGAAGCTTGGCCAGGCTCATTGAGTTTTCAAGCAGAACAGGGAGTGCTTTATTAGGCTTGTTCGCCATGCCTGATTCACTCCACATTAGAGAAAACCACCAGAAAAAAACATGGTCAAATTTTCAAATTTATGCAAATTTGTTTTCAATTGAAATAGTAAAATGTGCAATTTCAATTTATAAGGGTCGTTGCTCTTTAAGTTATAAGCTGTGAAATCATTAATAAATAATATAAATATGGATTCTTAGATTCTCCAACGTGAATTATATTTCCTTATGAAATGAATAATAAAAAATATAAATATGGATTACAAGGTTGAATAACATGAATTGTTATTTTTGGGGTAAAGTCTATGAACCTATTTTTACAATTCTCTCATTTTGCCAACTTCCATTCTCCCGGAAGTACATTTGTTTTTTTTTTGGTTATCCCACTTCTTGTTTAAAAATAACCGGTGACTAATACAGAAGTTAATAAAAAAATTCTTATTCTTTAAACTAATTTTTAAATTAAAAAATTTTAAAACTTGTTTTAATTGGGCCTACTAATTTTTCATGGAACGAGCTCAATATATAAAAAATAAAAAAATAATTTAAATGATAACTAGCCCAAATTAAAATTTACTAAAAAACTAACGTGCACTGAAAAAAAGATAATTTGGGTGAACATAACATGTAAAAAGGAAAATTATTAAATTTACCTACATCATATTTTTAAAAAATGATATAGTAACTTGCATATAAACTAATAAAAAAATTATATTTTTTAAACTAACTTTTAATGTAAGAGAAACATCGAGCTCACTCAAGAGGTGACCTGAGCCTAACCAAACATCACACCCTGCCCAATTTACCTTGAGCTAGAATTAGAAGTTATATGATAAAAGTGTACATGCGCTTACTTCTATTTAGAGGAATTTAATACATTTCACTTATTTCAAATTCACATAAATAACCAAGATATTAATAACTTTACAAATCAATTTAATACTTTTAACTCTTTCGTCTTCATCTTCAAAATAATTGTAATAAAAATTAAATTTAATATATTTTTAAGAGTAGAAGAATAATTTTTTTGACAATACAAGTGGCCGAGTCAGGGATAGAGAGCCCAAACTTGCCAAAAGTTCAATTGGACTCGGCTCATTGCCGCCCCCTGGAGAAAGCCAATTTGGGATAGGCCAAGCACCCATTTTTTGACAACTTCCTCAAACCCATTTTCACAACTTGTTCATCCACAATGTGCTATTGAACAAAAACGCAACAGCTGATTGCACCAAAAACATATCAATACGAAAAGTAGATTTTTAAAAAAATGAGATGGATTCAGAGGGCTTATGTTCGTATCACTGTTAGCATTATGGCAATTCACTAGATTTCTGCAGCTCATCTAATTTACCAGCATACTTCTCCAGGGAATACCATCTTCCTCATAAACACCAACGTTGCAAGACATACACTTTTCACGTCGATTCTCAACAAAAGATGGATAGTAAAGCTCTGGTTTTTAGCCAACCCTTGTACCCCAAAAGAACCCTTGTATTGGTTACTACTGTGTAGAGTTTGTAGAGTGTACACTATTTTGCTTCCACCCAAGGTCTTTTCACAACCTTGTACATAATCAGAGGTTAATTGAACGCTAGAAATGAGAGCATGCAAGTAGAAATTAGAGCAGAGTTAATATAGGTTCTTACCAATCAAGGGGTACTTGGGAATGTAGTATTCACTTACACGAGAACCACCATCTCTTGCAAGGATACCTTCCAAATCACCCATTATTCTAGCCAACCAAATCTCTATGTTCCTCTGTAGCTCCCTAAAATTGCCTTTGATGGTGTCCAATGACCTTGTGCTCACTTTGGTCAGACAAGTGAGATCATCATCCTCCCAACCTTTCTTCTTCTTTGTTTCCAAATGCAATGCTATCAACTTCTGGTTGGTCTCGGCTGCTCTCTGCTGCAGTCTAAATGTTTCAAGCAAGAATTCTGTCTGCCTTTGCGTTCTCAATTCCGAGGTCAATGTTGGTTCACTTGGGTCACTGGCTTGCTGCAAGATGCAAACATATAATCAATTGTAGGAAAGCATGTATGATTGATTTTTATGAGCCATCAAATGCTGCTCATGTCTTGAAAAAAAAAAAAACCGTGACTTACCATTCTTCGGCACAAATCATCAACTCTGCTGGTGAGAGATTTGTATCTCTCAGCTTGCTTTCTCAGCATAGATTGCAGCTTTGAGCACTGCTCCCCACCAACTTCTTCAATTGCAACCAGTTCCTCCTCCAACAACCTCATCTTTGAGGTAATGCCCTTTGATTCCCCATCAGACTTCCAAGGAGACTCTCTACTTAACCATCACAATTCACAAAAAATTGAAGGCAACCAAAATGCCATTGTCAGCAAAACCAATATCATGGAAATCGAGCTTCCCTTACCTGGTTAGAAAATGCTTTGTCTGATAGAGTGGATCATGACTGGTATCATACTCTTGTACATTCTACAAATGCTCAAAAAAAATAAAAATAAACAAGAGAGCAATCAAAGCTGACCAATGTAGCAAAACAGTTCATGTTAATCATAAAAATTCATACAATGTCATACCGGAGCAGAACCAGAAGAAGCAGAGAGACCATGCAAGCTATGACAACCCAGGAAGCTCCCCATTTGATCAGCATCAATGCTTCTCCCAGAGAAACAAACATCTGGCAATGGATCCAAACCTTCAGAAACTCTTATCCTCCCGACCCTTCCAACCAAAGAGCCATAGTTCTCCATCAACTGGTTCCCACCACCCTTGTTCTGGGCCATGCACACCTCCTCCTCCCTCACCTCACCCCTCTTGGACATGAACCTGATCACCTCCTCCCTCTCCTCCACCCTCCTCTGCAGCTTCTCCACCATAGCTCTGAGCTCCGCCTCCGACTTCTCGAGCTCCCCGACTCTGGCTCGGAGGAGGTCGACCTGCTGGAGCAGCCGCCGCTCCTCTACCTGCCACGCGCTCCTGTGAGTGGCGAAGATCTCCACCACACTGGCGTTGGCTTTGGAGTCCTCCCGCCGGCGGGACTGCATGTGCCGAAGCTGGTCCTCGGCGTGGAGGAGCTTGAGGTAGAGATTGCGGTTGCGGGTGTGGAGTGCGGCTAGGTGGTCTTGGTAGGAACGAGGTAGAAGGCCTAGGAACACTCCAAAGCTGAGGCCCAGGTAGGAGCTAAAGGTGGTGGCGTTGGGAATCGATGGCCTGAGCCTAGGGGACGCCATTACTCCCTGCTCAACAGGCTCAGCCTCATACGCCATGGCCACGGTGAAGAGAAGCTCTTGTCAATCTAAGAGCCGCCCACCATTACTCCCCTCCGAGCTAACCTTGCAGGGCTACAGTCAAGTACCCTGCTCCTGCTGTAATAATGGTATTACTTACACTACACTAACACTTCTTC
>JAVDBV010004162.1:8096-20032 GCA_032619315.1 Piper longum | reverse complement strand
TGTGTGTGTGTGTGTGGATCCAACCAAGAATCGGAATGAGTGGCCTACACTAAAGATAGTGATTGATATTCGGAGTTTCTTTGGGTTGACTGATTATTACCAGAGATTCATCAAAGGTTTTTCTCTCATAGCCATGTCAAATTTATGTAGGATGAAAAATATGAACAAACTTTCCAAACCGTGAAGAGTAGATTAACTACTACTCCAGTGTTGACACTACCATGGGGTTGATGACTTTATCATCTATAGCAATGCATCCAAGTTAGGATTGAGATGTGTACTTATGCAGTATGGTAAAGTGGTGGCGTATGCTACGAGAGAATTAAAGGTACATAAACATAACCATGTCACACTTGACTTGGAGTTAACAGCTGCAACCTTTACACTCAAATTATGGAGACATTACTTATATGAATCTAGTTTTGAGGTCTATACAGATTACAAGAATTTGAAATATATGTTCTCAAAGTGATCTTAATTTAAGGCAAAGGAGATGGACGGAATAACTAAAAGATTTTAATTTTCAACTACTCTACACCCAGGAAAGGCTAATGTAATGACAGATTCATTGAGCCAAGAAAGGAGCAAAGATGGACATAAACAAGTGGCCGGATTATGAACCATGAGAGGAAAGTTAGTGGCTACTAATCCAATTTACAACATACTTGGTTTTTGGCTAATTTCATCATCTCTAATGGCTTGGTAGAGAAGGTGAAAATGGCACAAGTTGATGGTTGTGTGTTCCTAATGATGAGAGGTAGACAAAACCATATTGGAGGAGGCATATCATTTTAAATTTTCCATACAACCTGAAGTGACAAAGATGTATCATGATTTGAAACATACCTATTGGTTGATGGGTACGAAAAAGGATGTACCAGACTTTATCTCTAAATGTTTGACTTGTCAACAAGTAAAAACTGATCACCAACTCCCTGATGGATTACTTAAGCTACTAGAAATACCTGAGTGAAAGTGGGAATGAATGACATGTGATCTATTTGAAGCCTTGTATGGACGTCCTTGTAGATTACCTATATGATGATTAGAGTCTTCGGATGTTGTGATTGTTGGTCCACCATTATTACAAGAGGCAACAAAAAAGGTGAATTTCATAAGACAAGATCAAAGCACCTCAAGATAAGAAGAAAAGTTACGTAGATGTAAGAAGAAAAGAGCTAAAATTTAAAGTTGTGGATAATGTCTACTTAAAGGTGTCACCAACAAAGGGTACTATAAGATTTGGATTCTCTCGGAAACTCAAGCCTAGGTACATTGGTCCATTTGATATAATTGCAAGAGTTTGTGATTTGACATATGAAATAGCTTTACCTCCTAGTTTGGACAAGGTGCACAACCACATATGTATGCTCCAAAAATGTATTCGGGATGATGATCATATTATTCTGGATTATAAGGAGATGAACATTTAACCTAATGTTTCCTATAAGGAGGAGCCGGTAAAAATTTTAGACAAGCAAAACAAAGTCTTAAGGAGGAAGACAATACCTCTCGTCAAATTGCTTTAACAAATCAAGAGCATGAGCAATCTTCATGGCAAAAGGAGATGGACATGAGGAAAGAGTATACCCATTTGTTTTGAGATGGGGAACGAGCTAATTTAATTTCCCGTCATTATTTTATTTAAGTGATTTTCATGGATGAAAATTCCAAAAAATTGGTCAGAGTGTGAGATCCTAGATCAGGCCAAATTTTCATTTGACTATTTAATTAATCGAGTAAAATTGATCGAGAAGGCTTAGACTGGGTAGATTGATAAAATATAATTAATTTCAGATTATAAATAATTTTTAATTATGAAATAAGACACTAAATTATGTATTTTTAGTATTTTTTATAGTATTTACTAGAATACCCTTACTTATTAAGAGACCATAGTATGTAAATCGACCTCTTTCTCTATCTAAAAAATTCCCTGGTGTCAACTTCTAAGGGAGGAGAAGCAGAAGGGACAGATAGGGCTTGGAAATTCCATCATTTTGTTCATCTTCTTCATTATAAATTGTCATATTTTAGTTGATTTATGTGTAGGACATGCATACATCATGTTTTGATTGATTCTCCATGAGTTTTTGGATGAATTGTGAGGTTATGAATTCACCAAAGTTCGTGGTTTGATGATATTATGGTGTGATTCATTGAATACTTAGATATTGAACTCATTGGACATTGATTTCATGAAAACAGAACGAGTTATAGAATGAGTTATACATGTTGTATAATTTAAAATTTTCAAATATATGTCATTGTTTTTACTTCCCCCATAAATCATGATGGAATATTGTAGATAATATGGCATGATTTTGTTAAGGTTTTCATGTTTCAAATTAAATTAACACGATGGTTAATTCATGTAGCAAGTTAGATAAGCTTATCTTGTTAAATTGTGCTTTAATGGCAAAATTGTGTATCATAGTTAATTGCATGAAAACTTAACATATGTATTTTTAACATATGTATTTGTTAAAAAGGGTAATTAACTTGTTGGAATAATTAAAACTGGATTGCACGTTAATTAACCACAAAATACAAAAAACTTTTAAAAAACTATTTTTTGCCACAGCGCCGTAGTGCTGCATATTGGAATCTATTAAGGGACGAAGCCTACACCACGGAGCTGGAATATGAATGTTTCAGCACTGCAGCCTTGGAGTTCGTATGTGTGATTTGGAATGACTAGCACCACGACGCTAAAAGCAAAGTTTCAACCCAATGATCGCGATGCTTTACAAAATGTGAAATTGACTCAATGCCACAACGTTGAAAGTCGAGAGTTTCAGCATCGTGGCCTTTGTATGTTGTTAATAATGATACAATACCAGTGTCGTGATGCTTATGTGGGTTTAATTAAATATACAAAATATTAGTTGGGGCATTGACCCTATATTTTGTATTTTTATTTTCACAAATGATTAATATGTGATTTAATTAAATATACTTAAGTATTGTGGAACATTTATTGATGTGTTATGATTGTGTTTTAACTATGTTTAAATGTGAATCATCTCATGCATTGTTTATCATGAGGGTTGTAAATATACACTACCTAATGTATATAATTTGGTTCTAGGGAGCACTTGCTAGCTTTCGAGTAAATTAATCTAAATAGTCTTTTCGAAATACATATAGCTTGTATGATAAGCACTTAACATAATATATGGCTGTTGATTGGTGGGGAGAGAAGCGGGTTTTTGGCATTGGTATGTTTGGACATATGTTAGGGCTTTCCTTTACTGGCTAAAAGATACGGTCTAGATTTCGAGGACTTTGAACTGACTTAGCCCAATACGCACTCGGAGACCGAAGTCTGAGCAAAGATTAGGTATATTATCATCCCTCTGAGATAGTGATAGCGTTTGTATAAATGAAAATTCTTTCTGACAGGTCGGTCAAATCAAATAGATGGGGACTAGGCATAATCTTTGTGGTTAATTGACTTGTTCATTATTATTATATATACTTAGTGGATTTATCACTAGCAACTAGTTAGGAGCGTAACTTGGTGCTTAGTAAGGGACAATCGTGGCTAACTCTATAAAATAATTAGTATTGATTATTTAATTAGACTTGAGTGATTACTCCAAATTATATTTTATTAGTAGTGGACAATTGTTTGTTTGTTGGGTGCTTATTTATTTTATATGTTGCTTTATGATTAATTTACGATGGCTCTGATGTATGATCATGACAAGGGAAAATTATATTAGTAAAAGTAATTGACATTTATTTAGTCATTTAATTTTTATTATATTGACAAATTTGATGATTTATATTTTATTATTCCTTGTTGTATGTTGTTGGGGCTCAGGTTGGACCCAAAGTGACCCCTAGTCCGATTCTATAATTGGATGGGTCATCACAGAGTTTAATTTACTCTCTTCAAGTTGCGCAAAATTTCCTTTTATAATTCTTTAGTGTGGCTTCATCTTCTAATTTTATGGAGTCATATTTGAAGTTATATCTAATCAAACATGACAGGTTGTTAATCATACTTCATAGGTCCTTATTCAAATCATACTCTCTATGACTATGTTAGGAAGATATGGTATTAGTATGATAAGAATGATATAAAGAAAGAAATTGATAATAACAAAATATAAATACGAAGACAACATAACTTTTTATTTAATAAAGATTATTACAAAATACATGAGCACCACGAAACATAGTAGTGAATTGATTAGGGAGTTCAACTCGTGAGTCTTAATTCAACAAAAAAAACCCAAACACCTATTTATAGACTTTGATTCAACATTATTACGTTCATAGATTCACATCCACATTCAATGTTGACCTTTTATATTATATTCAACAATTTACTTACCAAGAAGATTCTAATAATTAATTAAGCTTAATTTCCAACATGTCTCCAACATCGTTCTTGTATGTCTAAACTTTGATAAAACCTTAATCGCATTGACATCATCATAACATCATAACATACATCTTTAACCTGTAGCCTAATTCTATTTACATAATTGCAAAAGAAATCATAGGCTCAAATCTTTTGATAGTCCACCTAAACATTGTAAATATAGAGATCTTAAAACTCCCTAAATAATGACTAATGTGGACCTTGTTATCCTTCCAAATGAGTCCTAAATACTTAGTTGTACAATCATTTCTAATCTAAATAATAATACATACCCCTTATTTTAGTCTACTTATATGTATAACATGATGCGCTATAGAATGAATGAGTTCACATGTACTAGCATGTAAAAGCAATCACAGATGCCAAACTGAACATACGTAAGCATAATAGTATTAAATTAACAACAAAAATAGATTATAATATTAATTTGACATGTTCAATATAAATCAATCTCTATTTTACACTACCCACACTATAAGGTCCTTGTAGCATATTGTATATTTCACTTAAATCAATATAATCATGATAACATATAACTAATATCACTTAATTATTAACCAAGTTAGTTAACTCTTTATCAATACCGATTGCAAACATGTCCGAAAAAATATAAATAAAATACCTTTTTATTATTTTTAGAACTTTTGTCTAGGGTTTGTTTGGAAAGCCTTTGGACGAAGTAATACGGGTTTCAATTGACAATTGAAAATCCTAATAAGGCAAATATTTGAATCTGAAACAAGACAATTTTACCCCTAATGTAATTTGGTCATAACTTTGTCAATAAAACTTAGATGGTCTGTGTTGGATTGAAAAGCTTAGTTCGAAAGCTACAACTTCTATTGCATTTTATTTCTCTACATTCTAACTTATTACCCTATTTATTTACGTATCTATTTCAAACCATATTTCTAGCCAATTTATAATCTCACTTCAAAAAAATTATACTTTCTCTATGGTTCAATAAACTTAAAATACACATAAAATTGTGGAGTAAAGTAGGGTGGTAAAAATTGTGGTGAAAAGTTCCTCCACAATTATAGGCATGGAAAAAAGATCGAAAATCAATATATATTTATTTATAAATATGTAGATAATATCATAATCTTTCTCCATGGTTCCAATATTTGCGGAGAAAGTTTGGTGAGAAGTATAACTTTTCTACAATAAAAATCTTAATCTTATTCAAGATTCTTATTGAATCACTGATTTAGATCATCCATAAATGTTATGTGAAGAATTCACAATAAAAATTAACATACGACAATGACAACATACATGCAATTCGTCAAACATTATATAATAACATGAAACATGGAATAATTCCAATAGATCATGCTCTTTATCACATGTATGAATAATTTGTAATTTTAAAGCTAGTACTTGAATTACTAATCTTATAGATCCAAAATTTAGAGAACTTGTGGACCAGAGGAGCAAGATCTTTTGTTTTTTTTTTCGTTTTTCAAATGGTTAAGGAATCTATGGTACAAAAATTATTGCCGGAACAATAAATTTTCCCACGTCCTCGTCTAGCTTATATATATTAAGAGCCCTAAATAATTAAGAAAATTATTTCCGTATATAATTTATTGTTCAAAGTACTAGACTCATATAATCATAACTTGGGTTGTAGACCTCCAATGAAAATATTTCATTATGCGATAGAAACTTGTCTATCTTCTATTGTTAAAATTTTAGAATATTTGTAGTTGCATCCCGAGAGACATGAATTTTTAAAACATAGATGTTCAACTTATTTCCTCCCTAAGTCACAAGTTTCCTAGTAACTTAATTCTAAGTATAGCCCAACTTAAAATTAGAATTAAATGTTTAGGGCTTGTATTACTTTTCTTAAAAAATATCATCTATTAACATGGGCATAATAACTTTCAATAACATAAAATCCATACATAATATTTAGTATATCACACATTCCTTGTATATTACTTAATTTTGAGTGCACACATAATTTAGTTAAACTAGGTAAGATGTTGCACCCTGCGTGACCTATAGTTAATTTTATACATAAATTCTCGTTAAATAATAATTTTTTTAATTATTTAATATTTTAAATATAGATTATAATTAACTTTAAAGATATATTTTATTTGAATAAAAAAATAAATTATACTTATTTAATTTTTTGTTATGTTTTTTCAAAACAATGAGACCGTTATCAGGAAATTAAAAGTTGAAATTAGTCGGGTTCAAACAAATTGCTAACAGATTTAGATACCAAACCTTGAACATATACAACCGAGCAAGACAATTTGCCGAGTAAACTGTAGCTCAGTTTCCAAACTACCCATAACTTTAGCTCATTTGCCGTCTCAATGCATCCACAACCAGGGATAGAGTAATACTAGTTCATGTTCCAGGTCTGGAACCAGAGCTCATGCGCTCAAATTTCACGAAAAACAAATTTGCAAAGCTACTTGAATGATTCCCACTATGCTTCAGAAGATGACTTGCTTGTAATTGACTTCACAACAAATACTCACTCCGTTAGTTTTGAGGAGGCGTCTCGATCAAAGATAATGGGAAGACTGCCTCTTACTTCCCCTGCCACATTGCCAATTTTCTTACAGTCGGTCTAGCTTATTCCTGCGATGTTAAAGCTATAGCTTTGTGTTCCATTGCTTCGAAAGAACAGATTATATTTCTCTAAAGTTCACAATCAAAATTTTGAATTTACTATTGCCCAGGAGTGAAAATGTGTGCTAGACACCTAAGACAGTACAAAATTTCAACAACTCTACAAAGGATAATTAATTACATCGAGCTGGTCTGAGAGGACATCAGGTGTTTCATCGTGCAAAACTTTCAGAGCATGCCCTCAATGTCTGCTCCCACTTCTTTCAAATCTTCTTCTGATAGAAGAGTCTTCTTGCCACTGCTCCCAGACTTATCATATGGTTGAGCCATCTTGCGAAGAAACTACATTTACCATAAATAACTTGTGTTCATCAATTGCCAGGAAACAATGTTCACAGTCACAAAACAAATCATGAAACTGACATGTAATGCTTAACATATGCTAAAACAAGTTTTACTACCTCGCGAGCTATATGCAAAGCCATGTCAGTGCTTAAATTTAGGTGTGCACTGCGCAGATGAGAAAGTATCCAACTGGGCAACTTTGATCGTTTGTCATGACGACTATATCTGCAGTAGGAGAGTAAGGTATAAACATATAACTAAAGATTACAAGGGGAATACCAAGAACAAATGACAAATATATGATCAAACAAAAAGTTGACGTAAATCTTTCCAGAGACTACAGAAAAGAAGAATCTATTGCCCTCGTTAAAGGAGCCCAGGATATCGGCAGTAGAGTATAATTGGCCTTACCTTTTGTCCGCAAATATCATCATGCCATAATCCGATTTCGATCGAATAACTCTACCAACACATTGTGCAGCTTGCCTCTGCACATTAAACAAGCATGAATGCGTGTTCCATGAGTCCAGAAATACAGAGCTTGGTTTGGTCTAATGCATTCATGATGGCAGAGAACATACCAGCGCGTCAAAGGTCAGAAAATCCCCTTCTTTGATTTGGAAATTATCACGTAAATATTCCAACCTCGCAAGTAATACTCTAGTAAAAATTTGAGTTTGTTAATGAAAGGAACATAAATCCAAATGCATAAAACGACTCCAAAGATTGTCCATAGGATCATAGTTCAAGGTATAATAAAGCCCATTGGGGTAATAGAAAATAATGGTAAGTTCATTAGAGCCAATAGGGTTTCTTATAAATATTGCTATGGATTTTGGATTATGGAGAAATGAAATGTTTAGAATTAAAAACTTGGATTTCTCATTATTAGAGTGATTGGATATCATGGTTGTCCACTACATGTAAATTCAGACTGTAACATCCCTTCCTTCGGCATATAATCTCGCTTGAAGATTGGACTGCTGACGCTATTCTTCAATATATAAACCTGAAGTGGCTTGATGATACTCTCCTTTCTGATGCTTCTAAATTTGAGGACAAACGTATTTAACATTAAGGGGAGTCTATTACAGAAGCATGTATAGAAACTGTATTACTCACAGCCTAGCTTATTTTGAGAAGATTTTTATTTTTTAATGTTTCTTAGTTTAGTTCAGCCAGGAGTCTTATAAGTGAAATAGTATTTGAGGAATCTTCTTGTCCAAGTAATTACTATGGAGATGGTTATGATTTGGATGAATATGGCTTCTTCATTATGGAGATGGTTATGATTTGAATGATGTTGTTGGATCTCTCTCTCTTGTTTTCCAATATTCGTCTATGTTTTCTACCCTTTTGCTTATTTCTTCTCAACAGTATTCATTTATGTTCCCAGATTTAATCGACCATTACCTGCCTCCTGTGCGCCTTTGCTCACCTCAAAAGATGGAGTTTTTCCTGGCTACAGTTGTTGCCGTCTCCACCAGCAGCCATCATCATTGGCATCCATCATATCTGATCAGGTAACAGGATCATTGGTGATTGCCGGTAAGAAGGTTGCCAAATGCTAGGCCCTCGCCTTCCCATCCCCACTGATCACTCTAGGCGGCTCACGCTCTAGGTGACTTTCACTCTGGTCCAGCAACAAGTGGAGACATGGGTTGGTTCTTATAGATCGTTGTTTCGGGTAAGTGATAACTTATTGAAATGGGGAACAATTGATGAAATTAGGGATTTAAGGGGTCCTAGGAGATGTGGAACTTTTGAGGGATTGACATCTTCCTTAAATTGAGCATAAGGGCAACAAGAAAAATATGGTAGGAAAACTAAACTTTTCATTTGTCTACCTAACAAAGAATTAGATACACAACTATTTATAAGAACCCTACTGGGCCAAATGACCTTACAACTTATTTCAAAACCCTAATGGGCTTTTTATCCATTAAGCTATGACCCTAATGGGCCTCATAAATTTTTGAGAAAATGCAGAATATATTATCAAAGGTATTGTACAAACCTGCTCAAGGTATACTGGAAGGGAACCCCAAACATGATGACAAGTCTTCCATAATGACGATCAAAGTCTATGCCTTCAGCTACCTTGCCCCTGGAGAAATGCATAAATTTAATTCACACCTTGATGAGTTCGACACAGAAACATACATATGTTCATATATTTATTAGAACACTCTAATAGCCTGTTAAAAATATTGTACATAATAAGTAGAGTTCAGGAAATTGGAGAAACATGGTCCAAGTACTAAAGTGGATCAGATGATAAGTGCATAAATTAACTCATATTAGAGACTGGACTACAGACGAGAACCACAACTTTGGTGAATCAGTGATGATGAAAGCAATGTCACATGGTGATGGGAAGATTAGATGGGTTAAAGAGCCATATGAAATGAAGAGCTACATGCTTTGAATATTCCTAAAAAGAAAACAGAATCCAAAAATGGCTTTTCAGCCTTCTAATGAATTAATAATGAAAGAATTTACAGCTAATTTGCTTCAAAGTGAAAAGTCTACTCTAGTTTGTTACATGTGTCACTTGCCTGGCAACAGAGAAGAAGACAGCACCTCTCCCACAATCGCACGCTGTGCGATAGTTATCCAGGGCCAATGTTGTTTCCACTACATCCTGAGTTTCAATAAAAACAAGCTTATGCTGCATGACATCCTGCCAAACACGCATATAGAGATGATCATTTACATATTGTTTCACTGTGAAAATTGAGATGTGTTAGGTATCAAAGCAAAAATCATCAGTCATCATCACCATCTACGAGTGCCAAATGACTCCAGCAATAGACATACAAACATGAATCTTGTCCCAAGACAATCAAAATCTTATCAACATAAATCATAAACTTTTATATGTTCCTATTCCCGCCAGTGAAGATACGTTTTCAAAATATGAAAACCAAGATTCAATGGCCAGTTAAATTGAACTGCATTACTGGTTACTCAGAATAGAGAAAGACAGAATCAGGCTCTGACCTCTATAACTGGTCCGTATGGAAGTTGACCAGGCATCGGATTATACGTTTTATGAAAGATTTCGCGAGCACAACACTATGTAATAACACAAATAACTAATTCAAGGGCTAATATCAATTCCTCAACATATTGACCTAAACATTTCCTGGCTTCTGAATACCAGGCGAAAACTCACTTACTTCAGGTTATCATGCTTAAAATCAATCTGCTGCATATGGAAGACAAACCTGCAAAATGTTCATCTCATTCCAACTGTTAACAATAGCGTCCATGTATGATTAACTAACAAAAAAACAAACGATTCCATCTGGAACAGTAGACGCCATTTCCACCAATAGCTTTCCATAGTTTCTTACAACCCCAGGATCACTTCGCATATCAAATTTTGTACTCACAGGAAGTTGATCGCTGGAACAAGATAAAATTATGGATGGAAACTTTTAATCATTATAATTCACAAATAACAAAACCAGTAATCAAGAAGAGAACTGAAATTTAGGCTATAGAGCATACCTGCCGCGAGTAAGAACCATAGGACATATACAATCTCGTGTTAGAGACATTGAAAAACTCCTAGTGATGACTGGGTTGAACATAAGAAGCCGTGGGTAGAGCTCAATTGGGCTTAATGTGCCAGAAGTTATGATAACAGATTGAAATCGCTGGAATACAGGCTTTATGGCAAGGGAAGCATCATGACAACTGAGCTGAATCATCATAAAAAAGGCATTACATTCCCAAAGCTTGAAAATCTTTATGTCTAGAAAACCATCACAGCATGCTGCCCCACACAAGTAGATCAATGATTAAACACATTGCATTTTCATTCGGATATTGAAAAGATCATACCAGTATTGGAGCTTATAAATTTGATTCAAATCTTACTTGCAACACGGGATCGGGTATGTGAGGCATTCTTTCATCACATGGTTCAATTATAATAGAGAAACCATGTGTATATGTTCCAACCAGAGTAGCAAAGTCACAGACCGTTTGGACGTGTAAAAATTCATCAGTGTCCGTGATTTCAAGAGTCAACATAAGAGAATGGAGACGATCATAGAAAAATTTCAACATCTTCTGATCAATTCCAGCCTGGGAATTGACAGAAGCAACAAATGCTACAGGTCCCTCAGTTTCCACGTTTTCAGTTTGCAGGCGGCCCTTCAAATACTGCACCAATCTTCGTAGAACAGAGAGAAAATGCTCAGCTCGTCTAATATTACCAGGGACAGCTTCCCTAAGGATGTCATCAGGCAAGGCAGGGTTTGCAAGCCAAGCATCCGTTACTATTATTGGGAAACAAAGAAGGTTCAGAAGTAGAAACACTTAAAAACACGTAATTGTCAAATGGGCTCTGCTGTGCACGTACTAGATAAGCTTCCTCGTTGCGCCAAGCCATCAACGAGACGTCTATATTCTGCCTTGAGCCTTTCAGCATCTACTTTTTTAAACCTTCCTACCAATTGAAGGCAGTTAGAAACTGATCAACATCATCACATCAGATCAAGGCAAGAAAAAAGAAGACCCAATAGACACAATTTTACACCAAGAATACCAAATTACAAACTTTAGGATATATATATATATATAT
>JAVDBV010004160.1:0-11441 GCA_032619315.1 Piper longum | reverse complement strand
GTGCCCCCAGCCCCTGAGGTAGGAGGGCGGAAGTGGGGTCGGCAGTGGATGAGCGAGGTCGGTGGCGGCCGGGGGACGTTGGGGACAACTGCAAGGTAGGAGGGCGGAAGCGAGATCGGCAATGGACGGGTAACGTCGGCGGGCGGAAATGAGGGGGGAGGTAAGGGCGGAGGCGGGGTAGCGGTGGACAAGCGAGGTCGGAGGGCGAGGAGAGGGCGGAGGCGAAGTCGGAGGGCAGAGTCGAGGTCGGCGACGGCGGCAGCGTCAGGTGAGGGTGGGGTTTTAAAATACAAATTCTAATTTTACCCGTCACAAATTTATTTATTTAATATCTAAATGAGGGTAATTTAATAATTTTGTTATAAAACCGATTTTTTTCCGATTCACCCCGATTCCGAACTGGTTTAGAATCGGTCGAAATTGAGACGAATTGGCCGATTCCATGCCTGATTTACCCGCGACCAATTCAACACTAAAATCGGCTCGAATTGCTCCCGAGCCTATTTAAATCGGCCGATTTCAAGTAAAATCGGCCGATTCTCATAACTATGATTTTAATTACTTTATTCCAAGATACATGGATGATAACACTGAGGGATAGAATCGTAAATTTCACATGGACGATTAGAATGAAAAGACGGAAATCGTTACGCAAACCATTCATTTTCCACGCATCCAATTTATCTTCACAATATCACGATACATTGACTTACCTAGAATACGAGAAACCGCAACGAAGCGTGCGAGATATCTTGAAAGTCGCGCGATTTTCTCGAGACCCTATCAAGCCCATTGGGCCAACTGCCCTCATGGGCCCATTTAGGCCCATGTAACGTTATTCCACTCTTCGCCTATTGTGGGCCTGGCTTGTCCCTTGGCCTATATTGGATCAGATAAAAAAGATCCAACGGCTTACAGTTTAGCAGATTGATGAGTCCCTGATTAAATTAATAAATATGATTAATACTATAACTGGAACAATATTTACAACAATGATATGAATTTAAATGTATAAAAATATAATTGGATACATAAAGAAAAGAAAGAATCATGAGAACCAACAACTATGTTCATTAAACTAAAAATGGCAATTAAATTAGAGTGTTCCAATTCAGAGTTGTCTGGGATAATCAAACATGGCACCATGCGCTTTTAGCTAATTGCAGTTTTGGGTTAATATCAGATCTAATTACTTGCGTTAATATTGTTTAGAGAGAAATGAGAGAGTGTGATGTAGATCGATGAATATAAAAAAAGTTTTGCAAGCACGGGATACTTGTTAAATCAACTGGAATTCATGAAAGATGTTCATATAATGATAATAAATGAAGCAATATTAGAAAAGGTGTCCTCTATATATTTAATTAATGTATTATTTCGAGATTCCTAGATATTCTTTCATTTTCTTAGACAACCCTTCATTAATCTACGTAAGATTTACAATAATTAGTGATGTGGTTATTATCTTCTACTTGGTTATCTTCTTTCGAAAAAATAACTTATATAAACAAAATTTATGTAAAAAAAATTCTGGATATTACATTTATCCCTCTAAAATTTTTAGTGATCATAATTTATGAATTGGCATACATATCACAAATCTCTTTTTTTTTTGGAAATTTTTAAGTGATCTACTGACAATAACCTCTGGCTATAGGAATAATCTTGTAAGATCTCTCAACTTAGTCTGATATTTAATACTTATTGGGATCATATCTTGCTTATAAGTGAAAATGGATTATAGATCTTCAACTTAGTTAACCATTTTTAAATAAATGACTTATGTTCATTACATTGAACTTTAACTAAATCGTAACAAACAAAAACAAAGTAACTTGACTTGGTTTGGCTTGACTAGGCTAACAAAAAAAGGTCATGAGATAGGAGTAACAAGAGGCCAGATGTAGGAATGTAAGAATGGATTACGAATCTTTAGCTTGATTAATTACTTTTAAATAAATAACTTATGTCTATTATATTATATTTGAATCGGGTTATTATAATTCTTAGCCATAGATCTTAAATATATTTCTTATTTTATTAAAAGTGGTGATATAGATAAATCTTTCGAGGAAGTTACTTTGCCATTCTTTTTTATTTTCACCACTTTTTAAGAACCTATTACTTCTAATCTACTACATCTTTACTTGATGTTCTTTACTATTTTTGAACTTTATATCTAAAGATAATGCTGGGCATGTAAAAACTCATACTTTTACCGTAATCTCTAATTGACACCACTAATTCCATCAATAATAGCAACATTAAGTGCATAATTTCACCAATGGATTTTTTCACCTTCAACCATGATTACCACTTTAATGAAAATTTTGCTTTATTAACTGATTAAGATTTTCTTCTATATTATACCCATGTATTTCAATATTGGTATGATTTTAAATACTAAACTATGAAGATATTTCATTGTAGCTCATACTCATAATTTACATGTGAATTTACTTGTTTGACTTCCGTATTTGTCAAAGTTCTCTCAACCTTTTCTTGCATTTAATTTAGTGTCCTCTGAGTGAGGCACTTATGATATAAGAGAAGCATTTAAGTAATATTTGACAATAATCCAAAATTTATCGATAGTGATAATACGATACATTTATTAGAAATATAATTAAGTACTTGTATAACGGCTCAATCCAATATTCAAATTGATGGGCTTAAATCATTTTAATCACCGGTAACTTTCTAATATAAACAAGATCTTAAGTATTAGATATATAAAATTAATTTGGCCATATCACATATTTAAGATAAAATCTCTTCCCTGTAAATTAACCTTGTAATATTATATTATATTTCTATTTATCCAGTCGTCAACTAACTTTAAAACCATAAAAATTTAATTAAACATATTGTTGCAAGTAGGGCACATTGGTATGGTTCTCTTGCCAGGTCATCTTTTTTCTTCCTTTTGACTTATCTGAATCAATCTAAAAATTGATACCATCATCTTGACCAGATCAAATTTTGCACTTTAACCATATGCCTGCCACCTGTACAAAATAAAAAAGTATTCTTCTAGAATATTGAATGGTTTCATTAGTCATGACAGCTTAGTGTCTCTTTAAATAGAAGAGATTTAACAAGATAAGATTAATAAAGTGAACCGCTATTGTGGCATTTTTTAGTTTTAGAGGATATTTGTTTAAAATTTTTATTGTTTGTAGATCGTTATTTGTTCATAGGACCGACCCATTGACGAATATATATTAAATCTTGTCTTTTCTTTCCTTTTATTAAGTGAGGTTCTAAGATACAAAATTTGATCACAAAATTACCAAAATCAATAAACAGTTTATAAAACCTGATCAAATTTCGGTTCTTTTTCAAAATGCGATAAAAAGAATGGGGAGAATATTATGTTCATTACAGTTATCAAGATAAAGAGGAAAATATTTGGTTTATTATTACAATAATCAACTTTTCTTGATAGCTGGAACAAACTTGTTTATGTTTTCTTCACGGAATTTCCGTTATATTTGGTCAGAAACCATTGATGTAAAATTTATAATGATATATTTTTTATTTTGATCGACTTTCTTAAAATAATCAATAATAATTTTTTCCACCTTCCCACTCCAGATGTCACAAACATTTGGCATGGAATTAGGCTTGAAAACATCACCTTAATAACCTCTTTGATCACCCTAAAAAAATTCTATCATCCATGATAATTTTTAGAAACATTGCCTTGAAAAAATAATTTTAAAAATGAACCCAAGATTTTTTGGAAAGAGATCAAATTTAGGTTGTGTATTTCTATAACCATTAATATTTCAAACCTAGTAAGCCATAAATAATTCTTGGGCCATATGGTTTTGCCTGCTTGCCTCTCTCTGATGAATTGTTCATTTTTTGTTATATTTCAATATTAAATTCTTTTTCCAATATTGTATTGCAATTTCACACTTACAATAAATTGACCATGTCTAAGATGATATTTTTTACATAAAGGATTTTTGTTAATCCTACATCATGTCTCGCGTTAATTGGTTAATTGGCACCACCAAGAAGCACGGCTAAATATTTTTTTTCTTTGGTGCTCTATCTGAAGACTACGAATGGTTAATTTTTTTTTTTTTTTTAAGAATTGGCAACAAACTATTTTGTCTATTGCTAGACAATTTAGTGACTCAACGTTGCAGAATTTTGCAACATGAGTAGGGAAACAACAGAAAATAGAAGCCACCTAATTTGATATTTTTTTCATTGTAGTTGTTATTGAGTTGCCCGGATACTTAGGGCTTGTATGTTGTTCCTAGAATCGACCCACTGACAGTAGTCCTCCTAATTTATTGGGCACCACAAAGACTACATCTTCAATCCCATTTTTTATTTCCTCCTTCCCTACTTAACACAAGGGCCTCACATTATGTTTTCAATTCTCACATTATTTAATTAGCAACAACTTGAATGGATCATACAAGCCTGCAAACACAAATAAAATAGAGCTTTTCACATATTAGCTCTATCTCATTGCCTATTCCTCACATTAGATTTCTTTTGCATTTAATCACAGATCAAAGCTATTTGGACACTAATACCAATAATGAATATACAAATTTTAATTTTTTGGTGATTTTTATGTGTATATTGTCGTATTAGTGTAGTCATAAAATTATTACTACATATATTAGTAATGGTTGAGGGCGAAGCATTTATTTGGAACGGCTCCTAACCAATGTAATTAACTGAATTATCATTTTGATTATGGTTGTCCACACGAAAACTGAATTAAACCAAATTCAGCTAATTTAAAATGATTTTTACAAAAATTAATTAATTTAAAACAACTTCTTCTTTCTTTTATCGACCGATAAAATATTAAACCATGTTAATTTGAGGACTCTAAAATATTTAATTAGTCTACATACACACACACACACACACTAAATATTTCAAATTAAACCATAGTTAAACATAATAACCACTTGATAATTATTCACGCTATATTACGTAAGATTAACTCGTTTCACTTATTTAAAATTGCAATTTTTTTTATCCAGCCCAATTTTTAACCGAAATTGCACCTTCGACTAAAACCTGCCCAATCGTCTAGATCGAAAGCAAAAGCTAAGTCAAAATATGTTCGAACCAAAACTTTTGGTTGACTTCAATTCGATTATTTATTTCAACTCTAACCAAATTATGTTCACCTCTAATTATGTTACACTTTGGGTCGTTCACGTTTGTCTCAAACCATTTTGGAACCAAAATAACAAAAATATATAAGATAAACTGGAACGTGGGCGGCAGTAACTGGGAGCCAAAACTGGGACATGCACTTACGTGACGCACCAGGGGTCAAAGTGAAGAGCTGCACACGAATGCAATTCCAACCCACCAAAATCAAAGGCTAAGGACGACACAAATTTTGTAAGTGATGTATACACAAATTGTGTGAATGCGGCGACAAGTCCCATGTTATAGATAGATTGGAGAGAGGGGCTCCTTTTTGGCGGATTCATATCTGGGTGTCAGAAGGACTGGACAGTTAGTTTGGGTCATACGTTGAAGAGGAGCGCGTGCTGTTTTTGTTGGAAGTTGTGTTGTTGGATCTGGGTTTTGGTTGAATTCTCTATTTGATGAGGTTGAGGGGTGACTGGGTTGTTTGGTGATGGGTTTTGTGAGCGCTTTTCTGGGTTTACTTGGTTTTGGTGTTGGTATTGGGATTGGGATTCTGGTGGGGTTCTTCCTCTTCATCTACTCGGAATCAATAGAAGTTAAGGTATCATGTGTTCTTCATCTTTTTCTTATTGTTTTTTTTTTTGTTGGTTTGAATTGTAGTTTCGCAAAGGTTATGGAAATGTTCTTGTATCGGGGCTTGCATGCTCGTTTAATATCATGCTTTGCTCCTCTGTTACTGAATGGATGATTACTTTAAACAAGGAAGATATTGATTTTTGAATGGTGTATGCATTTCTGTTATTTTTTGTTGAAGTTTTGTGCCTGCTACAGTTGGTGGTCCTAAGTTTTTTTTGTTTTTGACGAGTTCTTTTCCAACTGTCTATTTTCAGATTGACTGATTGCTCCATGTAATTGATTTATTGTATTTGTGTTATACATTCTTGGCTCCATTTATTGATTCATTTTGGTGTATTGCACATCTGTTTATTGAATGTTCAATCGTGATTTCACAATTTGGCAGGATCCTAGCGTGAAGTCAATCCAAGAGTTAGATGCAGAGGCTTTAGAACATCTCTTGGCCGATATTCCATTATGGGTGAAAAGCCCCGATTATGATCGGGCAATATTTTTCAACTTCATTGATAAGGAAATGAGAATAAGGTGGTGAGAAAAAGTTAAAATGGGCATGTCAAGCATTTACTATCAGGAAGTTATCTCAGTACGGTTGAAGCTTTTCCTTCGATTTTTGGATTGCCTTTTGATGACTAATCTTGATATTCTGTCTGCAGGTTGACTGGCTCAATAAGTTCGTTTCAGAAATGTGGCCTTACTTGGATAAGGTGAGTTTCAATGGCCAATTTTGGATTTAGCAAAAGAATGCTGGTTATAGCTTGTAAATTACATCTCCACTTCTATTTTTTTGCTTTTCTCAGGCAATATGTTGTATGGCCCGAAGCATGGCAATGACAATGTTTGATGAGTATAAGGAAATGTTTTATCTTGACTCAATTGATTTTAAGACCTTAACACTTGGAAATATCCCTCCCACCATTCAGGGTGAGTGTCCTCACTTTTGGCATAACCGTCAAATTATCACAGGTAGGTTTTTATATTTGTTTGACATGGTTGCTGTGTTTTTTTTTCCTTCGCAGGAGTCAAAATAATTGAGGTTCATGACAGACAATTAGTTTAAGATCCTGCACTAAGATGGGTTGGTAATCCCAATATAACTCTTGTGCTGAAAGTATTATCCCTTTAGTTCACTGTTCAGGTTAGAAACAGCTCTTGATAACTACTTATTAAGAGATGTATTATCAGAATTTTTTGTTGCAGTGGGCCAAGATGAAATTTTGGTTTCAGTTGGTGGATGTGCAAATATCCATGTCTCCACGAGTCACATTGAAGCCTCTCGTCCCTACTTTTCCATGCTTTGGAAGTATAAGTTTATCTTTGTTGGAAAAGGTTTATGGAGATGTGCTTTTTTTAATCTTTACTTGATAAGAGTATATTACACAGAAAGAATGAGTGCTAACTTATCTTCATTGGCAGCCTCATGTGGACTTTGGATTTAGGTTTTTGGGAGGAGACATCATGGCCATTCTCGGCTTGTACCAATATGTTCAGGTGCCCAAATTGTCAAATTCTCTTGCTCCAAAAGCAGGAGCTTAGGTGATCCAGCAATTATTTGATTTTGTTTCCTGCATTGATCTGATGCATTTGTTGTCTTTTTTGTTTGTTGTGGTACGCAGTAATTATAATCTCAAAAGTATGATTGGTTATTATAATTGTGGAACTTTGAGCCATTCATGTTGTTTATGTTCAGAATTTATGAGTTGTGATTGCTGGTTCCAGTTGTAATTATTGTATGATAATATCTACAGAAAGTCATCAGAAACCAAGTTTCAAGCTTGTACATTTGGCCCAAAGCTCTCGATGTTCCCCTTCTGGATGCTTCATGGTAAGTGGTTGCTACTGTAGTTTTTTCTTTCACGAGTGGCACTCCTGAAAATTATGTTTCTGCTGATAGTGGTGCCATGCGCAAGCCTGTTGGCATATTGCACGCAAAGGTTGTACGGGCAAGCAATCTCTGTAAGATGGATTTGTTTGGGAAATCTGATCCATATGTTAAGCTTAGCTTGATTGGAGAGAGACTTCCAGCAAAGAAGACTACTATCAAGATGAGAACTCTGAACCCCGAATGGAATGAAAAGTTCAAGCTCATTATAAGGGACCCCGAGACGCAAATTCTTCAGCTTCGTGTGTATGACTGGGAGAAGGTCTTGCTACCTCTTTTAGACTTTACGTTGTATTTGGAATGTTGAAAGTAGTTTAACAAAGCATGGATCGTTTGATCTTGCCTTCTTTTATAGATGGATGCTTTTGCATTTCATTGAACAGGTCGGCACTCACGATAAATTAGGCATGCAAGCAATTCCATTTTAAGTTCTCTAGTACCACATGAGACTAAGGTCTTCAATCTGTCGTTATTGAAGAACTTAAATAAAAATGATCCTCAAAACAGAGAAAGCAGAGGTCAGATAACAGTGGAGCTGACCTTCGTACCTTTCATGGAAGATATTGAGCGATTCAGCGGACTACTAGCAAGAGAAAACTCCAGCGGTGTATCGGAAAGAGTACATAATGAGGGTTCAAATTCTCAAGAAGGCTTGCTGCTGGTCACAGTGCTTAATGCAGAGGATGTTGAGGGGAATGGTCACACTAACCCGTATGCAGAGGTAGTTTTCAGAGGAGAAACAAAAAAAACTAAGGTAGTAAGATTTGTTTTCTGTAGATTACAGTTTTGTTTTATATATGAAGCTTGATTGGGGAATATCACTGCTATGGCAGGTGGTAAAGAAAACCAGGTATCCAATTTGGAATGAAGAGTTTCAGTTCATGCTGGATAAACCCACACAGGATGAAAGAATCCACGTAGCAGTGATGAGCAAGCAGAGGAAATTCTTTTTTTGTTCTAAGGTTTTCATTTTATTTTATTTTTTCACTCTTTCTATGAAGGATTTAACAGGTCTTCAATTTGTGTGGGCAGGAAATCGGATTCTGGCCACTGTTGTTTCTTGTGTATTGTTTTACCTATAGCCTGAACTCAGACAATACTTGTTGTGTCCGAAACCCGGATAAAGGAGGGTTGGCATCAAGAAGGGCATATTCAGCTATAATTTTTTTTGTTATTTATAATCACATGGATTCTAATTTAGGGTCCATGTCTTCAACGCCTTTTGGAAATTCGGTGGAAAAATATGATAAAGAAGTTTTACCTGGAGCATGCTATTATTATTGATTTTGAATACAAGTGATTGAGTGCGAACATTCATCTTGCAGGAATCGCTCGGTCATGTAGACATAAGTCTAATAGACATTTTAAACAATGGAAGGATCAGCGAGATGTATCATCTGATTAATTCGAAGAACGGAAAACTTTATGTGGAACTGCGATGCAAATCGGTCCATGGTGCTGAGTGAGGTAGGAGCAAGTCGGCTATTGTGCATAATTTTAAGAGGTTTTCCTTTATTCTCCTTGTAAAAAAATGCAAATCTTAAATCATTGTTCTCCATCTACTTTCCTCCCTTGTGAAGATTCAGGCATTTTTGCTTGATGAAAGATCATGTTTACATTGAAAGCCATGACCTCAGCAGCGACTTGGGACTTCAAATATTGGTAAGTGAACTGGCATCTCTTTCTCCATACTGGTGGTTGTTGTGTTCGTTTAAAGATGGATTTGAGAAATGCCAATTTTTCCCTCCGGAGAAGAACCTGAAATTTGACGTAGAGAATGTGACTAATAGAAAACAAAGTATGTCAGTTTATGAGAAGAAATGGATGCCAAAAATTTCCGAATTATAAAAGATTTAGATGATTTAGCCATGCCTAGATTATAATGGATGCATAAGATGATTAAAGAGAGAAGGAGAGGATAAAAGGAAAACCAATCGAACTTCTATGAAGATGATTAATGAGTGAAGGAGAGCATATGATTTGATGGAATAGATTCACAAGATACTTTTTTTTTCTACCAATCCTTATGATTTTCTGTAGGAATGAGCAGGTAGGGAAACTAAAAGCCAAAGCATCTCAATCTCACCCATACAGTTCAAAGACTCCAATCACTCACTAATTACCAGGAATATCAAAATAGTTAAGCTACATTTCTGTGAAAGATAATAGCCATTCATGAAATAATTCATTGGCTACTTCGAAAACCTTACGACAAAGAAAAAGGATCATAATCTTCACTTACAGTTACATGAGTTTAATCTTCTATCCTTTTATTTCTTGCATGAAACTAGCCTCTTCACCCAATCTCTCTGCACCACTCAGGCATGCCTTCTCTAGCAGTACAAACTTATCTCCTCGTAGTAATAAACTCGAGAAAAGGAATTTCTTCAGAACATGATCCAAAATCTCTAAAAACCTAAACAAAATACATGCATAAGAATAATTCGAAGCATTGAAATCCACATTCTAAGAAACCACAGTATTAAATAAGTCAGAAGACAGAATTCAAAACCTGGGCTTCTTCCCAATTAAGTCTAACCAAATGTAGTATTTGGTGAATGGAAGAGATCCCATTGAACACCGTTACCACTTCAAGTAATACCTGTTGAAAAAAATCACCAGGAACTATAATTTCATAAGAGACCGGGAGAAGATGTGAGGAACTTAACTGATAGATTCATGGTATACAAAGGATACCACACAACAAGGGTAAATATAAAAAGAAGCAAAATAATGGCAGAAGAATACTGGGTACATATTTTCAAGCTTTTCACTCTTAAATTCAAAACAAAAATAATCACGCCGGTGTTATCCTGTTACCTTGTATGAAAAATTGATTAGGAAATCGTTGTCCTATCACGGATTGGGGGTTCTACATGCTGGTATGAAAAAAATAATTGTTACCAATTACGGTTGATTCATTACCTTGTATGAAATTTTGATTAGGAAATATTCTTCCCCATGCTAGTAATTTTCTTTATTTTTTTCCTGCTTGTTGGTGGGTTATGGGGTATGAGTCGATTTGTTTCATTAATTTGGACGTTGGTTTGTGGAATTTGGGAGGTGTTTGGAATGGAGTGTTTTGTTAATTCGATTGAAATGCTTTTTAAGTGAGTGACTTGAGTTCTGCTGCTCATTCTACTTCAATTTATTTGAAAGCATTTATATAATATATCAATTTATGACCAGAACTTTTCCATGTATATGCTTCACACTAATTTATTCTACTTTTCCATGTGTTATAAATTCCCTTCCATGTTGTCTTCGCATTTTTCAAGTGCTGTTTGGATGAGAACAAACTTCTTTGCCAGGTTAGTAACTATTTTACTGTTGATCGAATTGAGTTCGTAGCTAATGATTTCCTGTTTCCGTGTTAATATAGCACACATAGCTGGTTGACATAAACAGCTAGGTTGACCACTATAATTTTTTTTGAAGGTTAATAGCACACCTATATTAGTTGCCAAGAATAACATTAGACAGCTTATATACATTAATGCACTTCTATCTAAAAAATTCACTAAAGCTGACTTTTTTCACTTCAATCCAAATTATGTGACCAACAAAAATATTAATTCAACAGTTCCAAAAATTCAATTAGCACCATAAACAATAAAGTATATCATAGCTTAAATGATGACAAGGAAAAAAATGAAAGACACATCCTCGGTTCAAAGAAAAGAAAACATAACTTTATCACATTTATAATTATAACGAATTAGAAAAATTGGAAAAGTTTTTTTAAGAGATAATACTACAAAATAAAACTTTGCTATTTTTTTTT
>JAVDBV010004159.1:0-10331 GCA_032619315.1 Piper longum | reverse complement strand
GTTCTGAAACATACTCGACTCGAAAATAACGGTCGAACCGACCGGTTCTAAATATAAAACCCTAACTCGAATCGTGGGTTTTACACTGATTAACTTCGGATTGTTGCATGAGACTTCTTTTTCATTAGTAGATTGAATAAGAATGAGAAACAACAAGCAAGCAGGCATATAATGTAATGAAACCCAGTGAATTTATTTTAGTTGAGATAGTGAAATTTGAAGCACAAATCAGAGTAGTGTTTCAAAGTAAATTTATCAACAAGATATGGTTCTACTTGCAAGAGCTAGCTAGCATATCAAAGAAATGTGTGACGAACAAAGGATCATGATCTGAATATGGTGGCATCTCAAGAAGCCTATGCAAGTAAGATCTCTTGAATCCATACTTCCGAGCTATTTCGATCTCAGTCGATGCGGGCAATCTCCAATAGAACCAGTGACCACAACTGCTGTTCTTGCACTGGCCATGCTAACAAGAGTCACCATGATCTCAGGCTCAGTAGCAGAGGATGCATCAAGCAAGATGTGTGAAAAATACCCAGAACCAATTCCCTCTTCGACGAGCTTCGAGCTACTGATAAATGTCGAAGATATCAGCCTGACTCCGAAGATATTAGGCCCACCATTTGAACCAGATTTTTCTCCATTATTTGTAGATGCGTCAACAATTTCATCAGGCACATCTTTCTGCTCTTTAAAAGCTGCATTGGCCTTGAACATGTCATGGTCAGGAACAGTATCCCTTAGGCTTTCCATGAGAAGGTCACAAGTATTGTTCCTGGGACTTGCCAAAAGAATTCTGCTATTTGGGAGAACTGTGTAAATTTGGATGATGGCTTCTCCAATGACCATTCCAGTTATAGAAAGTGTGTTCTCTGAGGTCAAGCACAGTTGTCAGCAATAAGGTAAGCTAGTGAGTCACTTAAGCTCTTTAAACTGATAAATTCTTTTTATGGGATCAGGAAATGTAAAATTGTGGAATAAAGGGTCTGCTGCAACTGCAATTGCTTGATGACACCGTCTTAAGCACATTCTGTTGAAGCTAAATTTGATATCATACTTGTTCTCCGGAACATGTTGCAAATACAAGTCATCTTCAAATTCAACCAGTATAAGTGTGCCCTTCACCACCCGTACTACTTCCCTGTGATAATCAACACAATTCATCATCAAAGTTCACATAAGCATTAACAATGCTCTTTCTAAATTGAAATGAATAAAAATGTATCCCGACGCTTAGAATAGCAAAATGTGATTGTTGGAATTCTTGGTTTACATTTTCAAAGTTTGCTGTCAATGATAATCCAATGTAGTGAGTTGTTTAAGAAATATATGATTTCATGGATAAGGAAATGGATTCCCATTGAAAAATGCATTCAATAATCAATCAATTATCTATCCAATTTAGATGATAGTTTTTGAGAAAAAAATGTTTATATTATATGCTAATTAATATTTCATATTTCTGTACTGGTGTCAAGTTCTACATTTCAACAGAGTAAGAAGTTGTATAACGCTAGCAGTTCATGCTTATATGAAATGTAAACCTATATTCGGAACCAAATAAATTGTACATATGTGGGTACTTTGTGGTTATATGGACTGTATACCTCAAAAACTTCAACATCATTAAACTCCTCATTTGCTTCGGATGCAGACTGCAATTTCTCTACAAGATGTTAGGGTGATACAGCTGATGTTGCATATTGACATTATTGATAATCGTCATCTTCCACTTTGTTTTCAAAAACAGAAGGGTCAACTTCGTAGGAGTTGAACGCAAACTATTATTTGGAACCATTGAAGCTTCATCTCGCGAATCTTGCGACAAAACCCTTTGCTTGTTTTGCATTTGTTCATGCTTGGCTCCTGACTCTGCCTTTCCAACATCATCATGAACAACCTCCTCTACCAAAATTGCACCCTCACCATGGCCATGACAATCTGCCTCTAAAATAGCTTTATAATCTCCACCATCACCAGATTCCTCACTTTTTCTTGTACAAGGAATGAGCCAGCGAAGGAACTAAAAGCAAATACACATTTTCAGCAAATTTGAGTCTATGCTGCAAAAAAAGACAGACAACCATGGAAGACTTCTATCAAACACCTTCAAATCTTAATCCGTAAAAAAGAAAAAAACACGCGCACACTTAAGAAAACATGAACAAACATCTACTGAATTGCAAACTGACCCATGATTTCTTATAGCAAGTTCATTCTAGAATCACAAAACTGAAGATGGAAATAAGCAGAAACAAACTATGACAGCAGAGAACAAGAAGTGTCAATTCTGATTTACCACTATAATTCACCAAGCAAAAATAATAGGAGAGAGCAGCAAGCTTTTCTAAGCAAAGTCATCCATAAACGATGAGATTGATTAAGGAAATGCAAAAGGAATTGATTAGTATGAAATGAAGAAGGATAACTTTAAATCTTGATTTGGGTAATTTTGGCTCATTTTTTTGGCGGTAAAATAGGGAGATCTCTAAGCAAGACTCCTCTTACTAAGATAACAACTGAGACTCCTCAACTCCAATAACTCATCTTGACCGAATTGAACCGAGTCGATTCGAATCAAAATTATAGTTTAAAAATGTTAAACTAGATCGGTTCATCTCAAAATTGGAATCGTTTTATGCTTAACCATAACTTATCTAAAATTCAACTTACTTGTGCTATTTAATAATTTTTTTGGTTTTTTTCTTTTCTATTATAATGATGCTATGTGCAGGTCTTTTCCGAAACTAGTGATTCTATAACTATCTATAAAACAAAAATTTCACTAAAATGGTAAAAATAATGTTAATTTTTCATCACTTATTTAAAGATGGTTTTAGAAACTAAAAGGGACTAATATGATGCAATGTACTATTTTGCATCTAAACTCAGAAGTCCAATTCTGATTTATAACCACAATCAAAGTCCATTATTATTTCTTTACTTAATTTAAAATTTATATATAGAATTAGAATCTTTCTAATCTAAGTCGCGCAATGACACGATATCTATGGCTAATTTAAATATCATTTTATATAATACATTTAATTAAAATCCGGCGTTTGAAAAAAAAGTTAATTTCCCATTTTAAAACTCAGAAGTTAAAAAAATGATGTCGTATTAAAACTAGGGTTGCTAATTGAGCGAACCATCTCGTGAGCATTTGGTATTCGGTTCAGTTCGACTTGACTCGAAACTCGATATTTGAATGCTCGAACTCGAATTCTACGAGCCAAACTTGAACAAGGCTGTGTTCTATTAACTCGACTCGGCGATAGTTTTTATTTTATATATATATATATATATATATATATACTAATAAATTTAATTGTAACTGGTTATTTTATTTATCTAAAGAAATGAGATAGTTGAGATAACATGTATTCAAGTTCTTGACTTAATATGTTTTTAATTAAGTTATGACTTTTAATAGAGTAGATTTCGAACTTGAGTCGAACTCAAACACGTGAACACAAGTCAAACTTTAAATGTCATATATTCAAATATAATTCTTTATAAATGTCATTTATAAAGAAGTGAACTTGATCGGTCGTTTTTAACACCCCTAACTAGAAAGCTTTTAGGTGGCCTTTGGTTGAAAATATTTCGTCATGCCAGGTGGGCACGCCTTGTTATAACGGGAGGGAAAATAAGACACGTGTTAAGTTCTAAATGGGGCGTCCTTTGGGCGGCGTGCATATCGTGACGTGACTAAAAAAAAGACTATATTTAAATGATCGGATACTTCACTTCGCGCCACCGCGATTGTTCTCCTCCCTTCCTCACCATTCTCCGACTACCGCCACACACCAGCGCTACCGCCGCCTTCACATTCGCCATCAAGTAAGCCCTTTTCCACTTCATACCCGCCTGCACAGGTCGTGGGGGAGCTGGGTTGAGGCCAACGTTGGGCCTCCCCAACTCCCTCCATACAACCCCAAGATCATGCCTCCCCTTTGTTTGCACAGATTTAAGGGTCCAGCAAGTCGGCCTCAAACATTGGGAGACAATTTTTGAAGGTGGATGGTGTTGGAAAGTGTGCGTTTTTCAGTAGGTGGTATTGAGTGCGACAAAATTGGTATGAGCTATGAAGCATTCAATACGCAACCCAATCTCTGTTCCTCGCCCCTGCGGAGTTTCTTACATAATCAGTTATCAGACCTTTGGGAAGTTAGATTCCCCCTAAGAATTGTTCAATGTGCTTCGTTCTGTACAGTCTTTTGGTTCAATGATGATAACTTTTGGCGAATTTTTCATTTAACAGTCTGATCAAAACCGTATACGGCGAAATCAGGCACCCGAGTATGCACTTCATGCAAGGTTTGGTAGAATAAACCAGCATCCAGTTATGTCGCACATATTTTTTTTGGTTTATCCATTTATAATAATTGGTTTGCATTAAGATATATTCCTTTTTCCTTTTTATTACTTTGCAGGATGCAGGAACTCACTCATTTTCAATTGGAATCAACTAAACTTTGAGCTCAAACTTATTGATAGAGCTAAATGCTGACGAGATTGAGTACGTTTTTCAATTAAAATCAGTTGGTGTGTTCAAAATTTACCCACCAACTGATCAAGCTGCAAAATATGAGTGCACAGGTATTCTAGTTTACTACTTCATTTGATGTCGAATATTGTCAGCAACTTTATTTGCCAAAATTTTGTACTGCAGGGGCATGATACTGCAAGTATACCTGCCAAATTATGCTGTTACAAGGTTAAACAGTTTTGTGCATAACAAATAAAAAGTATGAAGAATAGAAAAATTATTGGAATGCTTGAAAATGTCACCAATTTGAAAGCTATGAGAGTGGAAACTATTATATTTCAGAATCATGAACATTGTCTTTGAAATATATGTCTGTGAGCCTTCAATTTACTACCACAGCAACTATTCTCAACAATGGATCAATTGTGGGATTTTAGCCTCCTCTTTGATAAACTATTGTTTTATGAAGAAATAATTTCCATTTTACTTAGGTGTGTAGCTGATTGAGTATTCAAATTTCTTATTGGCTAAAACAATCTAAACAAATAGACCTTATATTAATGACAAAATAATGACCATGGATATAGATTTATCTATGATATGTTGATTTTTACTTGATTAGCAGCAGATATCACCTGATTTTGGAGCAAAAAAAAGATGGCATATTTGCATCTGTTGAAGAAACATGGAAAAGCATATGGGGGCAGTTTTGATTTTATTACTGGAAAATCTTGCAGGTTAGTTGTTTTTTGTCGAATATCTCTCAAACATAACTACCATCTATCTCTTTTAGTGTGATTAATAGATTGTTGAATGAAAAGAAATCTCTTCATTTCCTGTTGATTGAGTATTCATCTTAGGATCTGTCAGATGCATCAAATACTCAACTAATTTTTGTAAAACAATTGATCAAAATATGCGCATCAGGTGTTCTATTTACATAGAAGAAAAGGCTAAGATTGAGCAAGATTTAAATTTATTTTTGGAGGCCGTTTCCAATTTAAATTATTCATTTCATGGTGTTTTCTTGCTTGGGTTGATCTTAAACAATCAAATTTCTTATCGTCCTTTCTTTCATTATCAGATTTAATAATTTTGAGTTTAGCTTTCCCATATCTTTTTATTTTTTGCCGGAGCAAATGTTCGAGTTTTTTTTTATTTTTGCTGATATATGCTTATGTTGGATTGCAATGACTTTTCTGTTATTACTGATTTTTTCCACAGGTATTGATTATGATATCAGCCATTTGTTCTAACTATTCTTCTGGTTTTTCTTTGTGTAATTCTAATTGTTTGGCGTTTCAGTAATTGTACTTCTATGGCTGCTACATGAGAAAGGTTTCTTTGATCCACTTTACGACTTGTGGGAGCATCACTTCTCTCCATCAACAATAAATGAAAATGCCATTAAGCACCGTAGGCATTTTGATTCTTCCGAATACTATGATCATTACAAGGAAAGAAGATGTTGGGTTGTCCCTTCTCCGTAAATACATGAAATTATAGCCCTGTTTTGGGTAAAAAATCCAGATTTGCAGATTTTGTTTGTTGAAAGGAATAAAAGCAATGTACAACGCTTTTCTTCTTTGGTTTTTGGGTTTTCTGGTTTTGGAGAAAAAATGCTACTGTAAAGGAAGAAAAAAAATTATGTGGATTGAAGAAAGATGAATGTTTTGTTGAGATTTGCTTATAATCGTCAATGGTAACTTCACCAAGTTCTTATATTTGTAACCCATAATTCTTTATTTTCTTTCTCGTCCAATACCAATTTTGTAGAAAGTACAGTAAATTAGTATTGGGGAGTTTGTTCTCTTGAAAATCTGTTCTCTATCAAACTTGTGATATAGTGATTTGATCTCGCCGTTTGCCCCGTGGTTTTTTCCCTAAATTTGGGGTTTTCCACATAAAATTAGTTTGTTTGACTTTATATGTTGAAATAAGGGATTTGTATTTGGTTTATTCTAATTAATCCCAACAAGTAGTATCAGAGTTTGATTGATTTATTAGGAGGGTTGGATATTTATTGCCCTCTAGGTATTCGACGAAATTTCTAAGAGCCTAGTTGGTGTGTTTGTGATTTATATTTCAACAAGATGACTGATGAGAAACATGTTAAGATGATATCTCTTAAAGGGCCTGGTAACTGGCATTATTGGAAAGGAAAAATGATTGATCATTTGGATTCCAAGGATTTGTTTGAACCTATCATAGGTCAAAAACCGGCAGAGGTGACTGATAAATACAGAAATAAGTTGGATTGGAAGGCTATGGCTTGTTTGAGACAATGGGTAGATGAAGCGGTGTATCATCATGTTTCTGAATTGACATCTTCAAAAGCGATATGGGATAAACTCCAGGACGTTTATGAGAAGAATACTACCGGCAACAAGACCTTTTTGATAAGAAAATTAGTGAATTTGAGGTATAAGGATGGAAGTGACATAAGTGGGCATCTCAATGAGATGAAGAGTATTATTATTCAACTTGTCAGGATGAAGATGACTTTAGATGAGGAATGACAAGCTATCCTACTCCTCAACACTTTGGCAGAAAGCTGGGAAACATTTGTGATCTCTTTGAGCAATGCTGCTTCGGATGGAAAACTCACGATGGACATGGTAATAAGCAGTTTATTGAATGAAGAGGTGAGAAGAAAATTTCTACCTACTACAAGGTCTCATGTATTTGTGTCAGAAGAGGCAAGAGGTAGATCAAGAAATAGAGACATAAGCAAAAGGGACAACAATCGAGGAAAGTCTAAATCCAGGAAGCACTTGAAGTATTATTATTATGACAAGACAGGTCATATAAAAAAGGATTGTTGGAAGCTTAGGAAAGACTTGAAAAATAAGGATAACAAGGATCAAGTAGAAAAGAATATTAATGTTATACATGAGGACATGGTGATTCTTTCTGATTATAGTAATGATTGTTTGACGGCTGATTGTGATGCTAGTTGGGTAGTTGACTCGGGAGCATCATTCCACACAACTCCAAGCAGAAATTTCTTTACTACATATGAATCTTCAGATTTGGGTATAGTGAAGATGAGAAATAGTGATACTTTCAGAATTGTGGGACTTGAAAATGTACATATCATAACAAACATGGGTTACAGATTAGTGCTTAAAATTGTCACACATATTCCAGATTTGAGGATGAGTTTGTTGTCAACCGGAGTGCTTGATGATGAAGGATTTGGTTTTTAATTTTCACAAGGTGTGTGGAAACTTGTGAAAGGTTCTCTTGTTGTTGCTAAAGGGAAGAAGTATTTTAGTTTGTACAAGACTGAGACGAGTCTACTTCGAGGGGAGGTTTATATTTCCTCATTTGATTCCACTACTGATTTGTGGCACCATCGATTGGGACACATGAGTGAGAAGGGGTTACAGATATTGAAGAAGCTGAATCTCCTTCCCAAGATTAAGGATATCAAAATTAGTCTTTGTGACTATTGTTTGGTCGAGAAACAATGAAGGACATCTTTTGCAAGCATAAGTACGAGGAAGTCAGAAGTTCTTGAGTTGGTACATACTGATGTGTGTGAGCTTATGAAACTACAACCAGAGGGTTTTAGTTTCATCATAAGATCACACCTTCTCCGTAAATACATGAAATTACAACCTTGCTTTGGGCAAAAAATCTAGATTTCCAGATCTTGTTTGTTGAAAGGAATAAAAGCAACATATGACGCTTTTCTTCTTTGGTTTTTGGGTTTTCTGGTTTTAGAGAAAAATTGCTGCTGTAAAGGGAGAAAGAAAATTGTGTAGATTGAAAAAAGGTGAATGTTTGTTGAGATTTGCTTACAATTGTCAATGGTAACTTCACCAAGTTCTTATATTTGTAATCCGTAATTCTTTATTTTCTTTCTCATCCAATACCAATTTTGTAGAAAGTACAGTAAATTGATATTGGAGAGTTTGTTCCCCTAAAAATCTATTCTATATCAAACTTGTGATGTAATGATTTGATCTAACCATTTGCCCGGTGGTTTTTTCCCCAAATTTGGGGTTTTCCACGTAAAATTAGTTTGTCTGATTTCTTTATTTGTTTTGGAACTTCTCATCTTTATATGTTGAAAAAGGGAATTTGTATTTGGTTAATTCTGATTAATCCCAACATAAGACACTTCCGCGAAGCACCAAACAGAGATCGACATCATGTCAAGCATAATCATCATCATCACCATCATCGTCATCATCGAAGCCATAAGCATAAACCCAGTTTGGATTATGTAGGACATGTCCATACTTTGAACTCATGGGAAAAACACAACAGGATGTTGAGAAGAGGTTTTGATGAGGATTTTCTGGGCAAGAACTGATGAGGATTTGCTGGGCAAGAAAGGTATCACAAAAACTCATGAGGATTTGCTGGGCAAGAAAGATATGATCAAGAATTCTACAACTTACGAAGCTTTAGAAGATCAACTTCGTAGGTAAAAACGTGGAAAGAAAAGTAAGATGTTTTGTATTCCTAGCGAATTGAACAATGGCAACTATTTTCTGATATATAGTTCATAGAGACCAGTGTCTTGTTAGCCATTGTATAATATCATGCCATTTCATGCCCGAGTATTTGGCCAAAGATTTGGTACAAAGTTCACTCAAAGTTTTATGAATAAACATGGCATTTTTGTTGCATATCAAAGATTCACAAACAAGAAATCTTTTGATCACTAACGTAGCATATGTGGGTAATTACAAACAGGTAGATCAAAGATATGACAGAAATAAAGGGTCCTCGCTCGAGTAGAGACTGCTCTTAAGAAGCCTTTCAAAGTATGAGACCTTCAATCCAAATTTTCTGGAGATATCAGATCTGATTCTATTTGGGCAATCTCCACGAGAACCAGTGACCACAACCGCCGTCATGACATCCACAAGGTTCACCAATGCCACCAATACCTCAGGTTCAATGGCAGATGAAGCATCAGCCAAGAAGACATGGGAAAAATGCCCTGCCTTCACTCCTTCATTGTACAACCTAAAGCTGCTCATGAAAGTGGTGGATATAACTCTGAACTTGTGAAGATCAGGCAGAGTAGTCATGGCAAAACATTCTTCTTCCAAGTTATACATGGTCAGATCAAGAATATCGCCAGGAACATCTTCAACCGCTCTGAAAGCTGCATTAGCTCGAAACAGTTCATGGGCCGGTATAACATTTGTCAAGCTTTGCATGAGAACATCACAGGTCTTGTTCCAAGGAGTCGCGATAAGTATTCGGCTCGCTGGATCAGCTCTATAGATTTGCAGAACTGCTTCTCTTACGACTCTTCCGGTTGTGGACAATTCACATGGTGATGTAGTACGTGATTTAGAACGAGTAGGCATACAGAGTGGTCCAACAAGCAGATATGGAGGTGGGCACCAAAGATTTAGTATGCGACCAACAGCAGCTCTCTCCTTTGAACTAAGAGCTTGGTTGTAGAAGATTACTTGTTCTTGATCCTGGTCAGTATCAATGACCCTCAGAGATTGGTGCGGGAAAAGAAAATTGTGGAAGATAGAGTCTGTTATAGCACGGATTGCAAAGTGACAACGCTTCAAGCACACTCTGTTGTAGGAGAAGCTAACATCGTATTTGGATGTTGATGTATGCTGCAAGTGGAAATCGTTGCCAAAGTGTGTATGAACAAATGAACTGTTTGCTACTCGTAAAACAATCCCCTGTTATAAAACAGATACCATCGTTGAAATTTGCAAACTGAGATCAAATTGTTGGGTTATATCATAGATATCAAAACTTAAAAGCACAAGGAAGATCACCACCAACGAATTTTATGAACAAATGATATGCTTGCAACTGCAAATATAAGCCTCTATTTCATGTT
>JAVDBV010004158.1:0-13992 GCA_032619315.1 Piper longum | reverse complement strand
ATATATATATATATATATTACTTAGGACCACTATTTTTTTTTACAATGTTCTTTTTTTGTGTGGTAATTATTAATTTTTTCACTCCCTTTATTATATAGTAATGGCCATCCTTATAATTATAAATAGAGTATACCCTCATATGGCTTTGGAAAAAGAAAAAAAAATACCATCATATTGCATATATGATATGTCTACTTGCTTTTTCTTACCTGTTTCATTCCGCCCACTTGTTGCATGTATATTGGTACTTGTATCAATTTACAAGTAGCGATATATTGCCTGTTTACGTATAAATTAAACATTCTTAGTGCGGTCAAAAGGTGGTCATTTCACTATCAATTTCATTTGTTATGTCCTGTTTATAGATGTTGTTGGCAATCCACTCAATAAATATTGTCTTTCTTATTTTTCATGAAGTGATGATCATTTTAAGAAAAAAACAAATATTTGTTTTATTTCCTACACACAAATATAAATTAGAGGAATCAATACGGTAGTAGTAAATCAATATAAAAAGTTTAACAAATGTCTTAAAGAAGGTTATATCTTCATTCTATGTGTCAAAAAATGCACCACATGCAATGATTTTTTTTGTAGCGCCTTATTAGTTTATTTGCGTTGTAAAATAAGCCAACGTTAATTTATGTTTGATAAACAAGTCATTGTACTCAAAGTTATAATAATTCATTTATAGCGTTTGAAGTAACGTAATTGTGGCTGACACTGGGCATAAGAGGGGAATGTTATGAAAAATATAAAATAAGGAGGGAGGGGAGAGCTTTCTTTTGTATGGGTAAATATGTTTTTACATTTTAAGTTTGAATATTTCTGTTTTTAATTATAAGTATGATAAGTAGTGTAGTTCTTCTTGAATACTTTTACCTATTTTGAAGAAAACTTGAAGGTGGATATGAATATATCTAAAAATGTTTAAAGTATTTTTTACAAAATTTTATCAAAAACAACAAATATCAGCCCAAACAGCCTTGTTCAACTTAATCATCAGGCAAACATCAAAGAATTCATACAGTAAATACTAAAAATTGTTTTAAAGTCCCCTTAATGGACTAATTAACATTTAAAATAAGTAAACCTAGCTAGGGTTACGTAAATCCCAATAAACATATGTATTTTGATTCTTATACCAACTAATACCAAATAAAATATAGAGAAAATTGAGAGTGTGGATAACATATTATCTTTGGGAGAAATATAAATGTTTTATGAGTAAAAAAAATAAAGAAAAAAGTTAGTGTAGATTGTGAGATAATATTTAAGAGCAATTACACGAGAGAGCATTTTTTTTTTTTGGATATCACTAACTAATAATTGGTAGATTCATTCATCACATGTGGTCTCACATATCAATTTAATTGTACATTAAGGAACTGTTACAATATTTAATTTAATTAACTTATATAAATATCGGTTAATTAAAACATGTAGGTTATACATGTGTAAAAACCAATATAGTTTTAATACTTAGTAAATTAAATATTTTAACATCTAATGAAGATGTTTATTAATAAGATAACTTTCAATGTACAATTAAATTAATATGTAAGACCATATATAAACAATAAATCTAACATTTATTTGATAACTTAATAAATATGAACAATACTTTCTCCGGTAATTGCTAGACTAATGCACACCCAACTAATCAACATAGATGCATTTTCATTCTACCCCTTACCTCTTCAAGACAAAACCAATTTGATTAATGTTCATTCCTATTTATGTAATTGTAGATTATTGTTTAAAAATGAAAATCAGTTGAAAGGTTAAGTCATATTGGTTGTTGTATGACCAATTACATTGAAAAGTGATAGTTTATAGTTGCCAAGTATGTGCACATGCCGCTAGAAATTGTTTATTTGAACGAAAGTCATTTTATTGAGTCTTACAAGATTATAATTGTAAGGTTTTACAAGAGATTTGGGCTCATTGTCTAAAATTTGATTTGGCTCAATACACAACTTGATAAAGAAACTTGATTTAAATAAAATTTGAATTTAAACCTAAATCAAATTAGATTGACATTATTTATCAACAATTTGGTTTGATTCAAAACTCGGTCTTTGAGATTTTAAACATTTATATCATATTCCTTTAATAAATCATAGCTAAAATTAATAAAAAAAACGATGACCTCATAGCATTTTGAGTTTAAAAAAGTTCCCAAATGTAAGTATTTCATATTATACACCTTACTAAATAATATGTTAAGATCTTTTTTTTTTATATAAATTGTATTAAGGGCGAGAACCATAAACTCAAACTAAGCTCGTCAAGAACTCGACTTAAACTCAGTCAAATCAAAATTTAACAAATTCGACTCAAATTAATCAAACGAAATTAACAAAATCTGATCCAATTTAAATTTAATTATCTCAATATCAAATGCTTATAAATTCGACTAAAAAATTAATAAAATAAAAAGACCCAGCAAAAACTCTAAACTTGTGAACCCTAGAGAATGAGAGGTCCACCTCCCCCATAAAAAGTCATAACCGGACCAATAAAAAAACAAAAAGCTGACCTGGGTTTCCGTTCACCATCACCCAATCAAAGCCGCCATGCTCTGCACCAACAATAGCAATCCACACATGTAACAGAAAAAGGAAAAAGGTGGGCGCCCTTTCCCCATTTGCTCCCTTTATTATCCCTAAATATAAATTATCACTATTATGGTGGCAAGTATCCCACGCCATTTTCATTAATTTTAAAAGTCTTTTATATTCACCATGTCTATTTGAGCATTTTTTTACTGATGTTCATATCGGCGGATGTGGACAAAGGACTTGCCGGCCGACTGGCAGACAATAAAATAAAAAATTTATTTTTATAAATATACAATCACAAATTATTAATAAAATTTGTATTTATTCGTGAGATTTTCTCATACAATTAATTATAAATTTAGGGAAATCATCCAAAATATAAAAGTGATCTATATAATTAATAACAAATATAAGAAAATTTTTGCCAATCATTTATGCATATTTTTTTATTAATTATTAATAAACATGAATAATAATGACTTAGACATGCATATGTTTATTGTCATATCTAATTGTCGTGTTTATCTTATATTAAACGTAGATGATTTTAATAATTTGTATATAGGCTAATAGAAAAGTCGTATTTTTTGAATTAATTTTTAGATTAAAAAAAACCAATGATACCTATTATAAGTCTTATTTTGAGAACTTAAAAAACCCAACAATAGTATCAGAGCTACGTTATAATTTTGAGAGATTTGATGTTTACTTACATAAATTATTAGAGTTACTTTCATAAGTTCTGCCTAATAATTTGAAAAAAAATTATCAAAATAATGATAGTTTTAAAGATGCTCGATATATGAAGGGAATTATTAAATTTATTTTATATAGATTGTGGATAATTTTAATAATTTATATTTTTAAAATTAATTTTTAAATTAAAAAAAAAACTCGTCTAAAATGCCTAAGGTATCGAAATTTAATTGGAAGCCTATGGTGCCTAAGACAATTATCATTTGTGCGAACGACTTTGTCTATATTCATTCATGTTCCGTGTCTTAACGGTTCTTTAAAAATTGGGGAGAGTGGCTAATATTATAATTATTATTATAATTATAATTATTATTATTACGATTATAAAATTAGTATGACCTGCTTTTCACTTGGTCATCGCTTTCGTCACTCCCCCGATCTCCTCTCCCCCCCCCAACCTCTCTCTGCCTAAGTGGACGCGGCCGAAGCGTTCCCTTCTTCTTCTTCACCATCGCTACTCTTTTTGGGCAATGGAGGTAGCAGTAATCGGATTTCTCCGGCGCTGATTCCGAGGTTAGTGGGGGGACGGTTCTCGTTGGGTTGGATTTGGTGGGGAGGAAGAATGAGGAATTTGTTGAGGAAGCTGCATCTGCTGCCCAACCGGCCGGACCCTTCCGACGGCTCGTCTTCGTCGTCCAAGGGGCCGAGGGTTGGCCTGGGTGACTGCCCTACGGCGGCGCCGGTTCACGCGAAGGTGAAGGCGGGGAAGGCGTCACCTTCTCGGCCGTTGTTGGAGCAGAAGCCGCTTTCCAGCTTGGCCGGGTGGTTGAGCGCCGCCACCTCCAAGCACGGGCACGGCCCCCAGTCTCCGCCCAGTGTTGAGGGCTGCGATGGCGGGGAGGCGGAGAGGAGGGATTCCGGGTCGACCAACTCGAGGGACCCGGAGTTGGAGGAGGAGTACCACATACAGCTCGCCCTGGAGCTGAGCGCGAGGGAGGATCCGGAGGCGGTGCAGATTGAGGCCGTGAAGCAGATCAGCCTTGGGTCTTGCCCCCCGCAGAACAACCCGGCGGAGGTCGTTGCTTACAGATATTGGGTCAGTTGTACTTTTTTTTTTTGGGAAAGTTCTGATTTTCGCCTAGCCTACAGGTTTGGTGTGGAGTATGGAGTGCAACATGCGATGGATGGTTGGTTTGGTATGGCAATTCTTTTTTAGGCTCCATCTTCACGTATTTGTTATGTGGAAGTGGAACTTTAAACATAAATGACCAGCCAACATATAATGTCATGAATGCCGGGATTCACTGTTCCTTTTCCCACTAATTCAGCTGCCAAAATTTTGCTATGCTAACAAGAATGCAAACATACTTTATTTGTGAATATTTTGGTTTCAATGTTTGTTCTGTGTGTCTTATGGTAAAACTTCTTATGCAAGTTATAACATTTCTTTTCTGTTGCTTGAAACGTTAAGTTCTCAGTGTTTTAAGAATTCGATGAAATAGCAAGGTGATGATTATTGATAAGAATATTTTCATTTGAAACAAAAAATGCTGCGTTAATAGTTGTCATTTATAGAAAATAGTGAAGCTTTCCGATTTCTGGTTAGTGTGTATGGATGCAGCTAAGAGAGTGTTCTCATTATCTTAACCACCCAGGTTTACTCGGAAGGTTGGTCAATAAAAATGCAACATGATGATCAATATATACGCACGAATATTGTTGTGTATACCTGTTGTAAAAGAATATTTCCAGGTTATCTTATCACTTTCAGTTTTTTGAAATTTTTGGATGAATTAAACTTAAACTAGGACATGAACTTCTTGACTAACCACTTGTTCTTAACAATCATTTTCACCAGTTCTTTTGTTAGGTACAAGTCATACTTATTTTTTTAAGGTTATAAATTTGATGGTGGCTAAATGATAAATCTGATTCCTAAAAAGCATAGCACATGATGCTTTTCATTTTTCTTCGGAGCCCATCTCACTTTTTTAATTTTTCAAATTCTTTACAGAATTACAATGCGCTTAACTATGATGACAAAATTCTGGATGGTTTCTACGATCTATACGCAGTTTTAGCTGAGTCAGGTGCAGATAAGATGCCTTCCCTGGTTGACTTACAAAGGATTCCTGTTTCCAATAGTATAAGCTGGGAAGCCATTCTGGTCGACCGATCATCTGACACTGAATTGTTGTGTCTTGAGCAAAGTGCTCTGCAAATTGCTGTAGCATCAAGGTCAGCTTCTTTGGGAATTGTGAATGATCATTTGGTGAGGAAGCTTGCTATTTTGGTGGCTAACAACATGGGCAAGCATGTTGAGGATCCGGAGAGAATGATGAAGGCTTGGAAAATCCATAGCAACCATTTAAGGGAGCAGTCTCGACATATGATTTTACCTCTTGGTAAACTGAAGATTGGTTTGGCTCGTCACCGAGCTTTACTTTTCAAGGTTTGTACTGTTTTAAAAGACATCATAATTGTCATTACATGATGTATGTAAATCTTTTACTTGTTTTGAAAAACATTATAATTGTTATCACTGTCACTATTGTCATGGATGGCCATGGTTGTAATTTACTTTTGCATTGTTGATGAAGAGTTTTATTATTATAGTATCGTGAAAGTATAGCTACCTTTTTTACATAGTATTTGCGGAATTGTGATTGTGAGATAATAATTTAGGGAAGGTTTGTCTAGTTGATAAAATTTGATCTTGAAATCAGCTTTTCCCATTTTCCTGAGGATACATATTTCACATCCGCCTTATATTGAAAATGCCTATGCTTCCTGAAGCTCTTTAATATCCAGAAAAAAAGATTCTTTGTAGTAGGCTATTTTGCTAAAAATTGTGTGGTCTTTCCTTGAAGATAGAATGTCTTTGTTTTGTTCTTGCTATCATAGTATATGAACAAACTATTATTCTGTCTGCATCATTCTTTGATTTTATATTCAGTACTTATTGTAATTCTGCTGAAATGCCACTTCGATATTTAAATGGTTTTACAGGTCTTAGCTGATAGTGTGGGTGTTCCTTGCCGATTATTAAAAGGACAGCATTTTACTGGTTCAGATGATGTAGCTATGAACATTGTTAAGCTTGATGATGGACGGTATGTTCTTTGCACGTATCTATAATTTATATACACCAATAGAAGGCTTATGTAAATTAGATTGTCAGAGAATGGCTTGGAAACAGCATTTCTGAAACCATGAGAAATTTTATTTTACTTGGGTTGTTAGAGAATGACTAGAAAACATCTCTGAAACAGGGAGTACATTGTCGATCTGATGGCAGACCCTGGAACACTCATTCCTTCTGATGCAGCAGGATCACAAATAGAATATGAGGAGCCATTATTTGGGGACAACTATCATGTAGGTGCCAGTAGCAGCAGTGCTTCAGGTTCAATGAGTTCGCTATCTCCTTGTAAGGAGTCCTTATCCGATGAGCTAAAATCTCAACTAGCAGAGAAATTGATTGATTTCCGTAATGGAAGTAGAGGACCTGCCACTGAATCTTCTGGTCGGCCAAAACATACTATTTCACATGCACGCTCTCCAACCTGGACTGAAGGCGTAAGTTCCCCTGCAGCTCATCATCTGAAAGTGAAGGATGTTTCTCAGTACATGATTGATGCTGCAAAAGAAAATCCGCAGCTAGCCCAAAAGCTTCATGATGTGTTATTGGAAAGTGGTGTTGTTGCACCTCCTAATCTATTCACTGAAATATATAATGATCCAGTAGAAGATGATACCAGTCAAGTTAGAGACATTCCAAAAGTCAAGAACAGGAAAGATGGGTCCCTCCCTAAACCTCAAGTCGAGGGTCTTCCAGGTCCTATGCTACCACCTCTGCCAAAGCAAGCTAAATTCCACTCTTCTAGGCAACAACAGGAAATTCAGAAGGCAATGGATGGCCTCGATGCTCCGTGTGCTGTGGATTCAAATGCCCATCCTGAAGTCACTCCAGCTATCAAATTTGCAAAAAATATGCCAGTGGCAGCTGCAGCAGCTGCCACAGCAGCAGTTGTAGCATCTACTATGGTGGTGGCTGTTGCTAAATCCAGTGCTGATTCAAACATTGAAGTTCCAGCGGCTGCAGCGGCTGCTGTCGTGGCAACCACTGCTGCTCTCACTAAACAACATGAGCAGTTGGAGTCATCATTTTTAAACCAAATAGACTCGGGTAAAAAGTCTGGAGATGGAAGTGGCAGTTCTGGGAATAGCAAACATGATAATGGAAGTGGCAATGCACAACAGAGTAAGGTTGAGCGAGATTTTGAAGGAACAGCTCTTTATGTTGATGGAGAGAGAAATTCAGACAAATCAACTGAGAATGACAGCGTGAAATCAGATTGTGCGCTTGATGATGTTGCAGAGTGGGAAATATTGTGGGAAGAAATAACCGTGGGAGAGAGAATTGGATTAGGTAGCATCTTGTTTAAGATTTCCTTGAAGGCTTATTGCTATAACTATATTGAAAGTAATTCTATTATTCTAGCAAATGTCAACTTTGTCTATTGTAACGTTTTTGTTTATTAGCAGGGTCATATGGGGAGGTATATCGTGGAGAATGGCGTGGAACTGTGAGTTTCCAAGCTGGATTCTTTATCAACATTTTTTATAATTCCGTTTCAAAAGATAGTTTAAGATATTTATGGCACAAGTATGTTTAACATCATATATTTTTCCAAACAACCATGAGTTCGGCATATTCTGTTCGTAGATGAGATTACCATTGATAAAGCTCAGGGAGCTAATTAGTAACTGTTTAGGACTACTACACTATAGTAGGCATGGAACTTATTAACCATTAAGGATCATAGGAGCCACCAAGAACAGCAGTCTAAGTCTTGATCCTTTGGTCATATTGTGGTCCCTGCCAAGATGACAATGCAATATTTTTCTGAGCCTTGTTTAAATTTTCAAAATAATTAATAATAAAATAGAAGATAACAATTGTGATCTTGGCAATCTTTTCTCTTATTTTTTTGATATAGCGGAAACTATGGTAACAGGAATTTTACCCAAAATGAATGTTTCTCAAAATTACACTTATTATTAAATTTTAAAGAAAAGGACAAAAGAAAATAGAAAAAAATAAAAACCCATTTTTTTATTCCATTAATCTATTCCAAAACTTAAATCACAGCATTTATATCTGTATCTATTGTAAATAAAACCATAAAAGTCTTTAGTTTATTGGTAAACTGTTCACTTGGGCTGACATATGAAGCTACATGATGCCCGTTTGTAAAATGATGATTAAATAACTCGGACATGTTTTTTCCATGTATTTAGCAGTCACCATGGTCCAACCTCCATTCCTTTTCACGTTTATGGAAGTTTACACGATTTGTTCACAAGCACTCAGAAAGCTTTTGATTCATAAAGCTGTTCAATAAAGTTTATATTAATAGAAGAAATAAACCTTATCAAGGTGTAGTTAAGTGGTTTGCTGAAATAGAGCTACTTTTATTTCTGCCAGGAAGTTGCGGTGAAGAGATTCTTGGACCAGGATATCTCTGGTGATGCGCTTGCGGAGTTTGGAAAAGAGGTAGCCTCCTATCATTTACTGTATCTTAGGAACCATGCGTGATAAAGTATGTATTTTGGTGCCATCTCTTCATGATTCTCTTTGAAATTAGAAAATAAAGTTGGACTAAGCATTTGATGATTTTGCCAGCCTTAATTAACTTGTTCATAACATCTATACTATACCTGTCTCATACATGTAATTTTACATCTCCTTTTGCATGTGCATGCTCACTTAAAGCTGCCATAACATGTGGTTGTGATTGTTCTTTTGTCTAAGGTTCGGATCATGAAAAGATTACGACATCCCAATGTTGTTCTTTTCATGGGTGCAGTGACTCGACCACCTAACCTTTCCATTGTGACAGAGTTTCTTCCAAGGTAACTATGTATGTCTTTGTTGTTTGTGTCTTTACTCATGTGAATGCTTGTTTGCATATGTTAAGATGTCAAGAGCTGTTTGAGCTGAGTTTAGACAAGGCAAAGTTTGCGTCTCAAACTGGATCATGAAGATGCTTTTGAGCATAAAGCTGTACTTCTTCTTTGGTCGGATGGTCAATCTTAAGCCATACCAACTCAAATCTAGCCTTGTTTGGACTTGTACCTTGTTACTCATTCCTTGTTTTTTGGGCTTGGAATTTTTCATTTGTTTGTCAATGTCAATATTTTGTAGTATGCTTCCGTTGCAGATTAAGTTCAAGTGAGTGCTTATACTTTTTTTTCCTGCTATAACTGTTGGACAAGTAATTCTATGATCAGTTTCATTTGATGATGAAAGTTATTAGCTTTCTTATTACAAAGACCAGAACTGTCAGGAATTAACTGCATTATATTTTGTGTAGACCTGTCTAATGCGCTAATTCGCGGAAGCATTTTTTTCTTCGGAAACATTTCAGAGGGAGTTTGTATAGGTTACTTCACCTGCCAAACAATCAATTAGATGAAAGAAGGTGTTTAAGGATGGCTTTAGATGTCGTATGTAGCCCTTGCTCAAATCTTCTTCTCCATGCTTTATGCTTACTTTTTTAATTTGCAGCAGCACAATAGGTCTGGGAGGTGTCCGTTTGTTATCTTAAGTCTCAGTTTGTTTATATTTCAGGCCCGAGGGATGAATTATTTGCACAACTGCACACCCATTATAGTGCATCGAGATTTGAAGTCTCCAAATCTTCTGGTTGATAAAAATTGGGTTGTAAAGGTGTGCTTGGCATTTTGTTAGGTTATTTTTCCTTCTTGTAGTCAATCTCAAAAGAAATTGTAGTACAATTTTGTATAAATGTGGTTTCTCACCTTTTAGGTGTGTGATTTTGGCTTGTCAAAAATAAAGCATACAACATTTCTTTCTTCAAGATCTAATGCTGGGACGGTAAGTTTGCTCTCATTATTCATACAAGTACAATATCTGCTTCTTTATCCCTTAAAGAACCATCTGATGTTTGTAGCTGGTGAAAGCCTTTCTGGTCCCAACGTCCAACATTAAATTATGTTGTTTGACTAAGAAACTTGTGGTATCTTTATGCCATTTAACTTGTCAAAAGTAAAAAGGACCAATTATAGCTAATTAGTTTGCCATCCATAGTAAAGGCTCTACACCACCACTCTTCCTCACTAGTGCTTGAAATTGGAATTCAGTATGCTATATCAGAAGGATGTTTCCTGAACTCAGTTATATGCATATGTTGATATTGTTTGTCTCTCCTTTTTAGGGGTTATTACATCAGAAAAGGGCAGTGAGTAAAAAAAAACATACCACTTTGTCTTGGCATAAGTTTGTGGCATTTATTTGAATCTATTAGCTGCCCGTCCTTCTGATACAAGTTCTATGCAGATACCCCTGATGAAGCATTTGTGTGATTTGATTCTAATATTTACAAGTTCAGCAGCACAGAATAATTGAAATTGGGATAAACTGCATTCTAACATCCCTCCTTGACTCCACTTTTAAATCCAGCTGTTTTCTTTTTAATGTTATTCTGTCTGTAAGAGCTTAGAGTAAGTCCCATCAGTTAGTGATAAGTTCTCTTTGTGTTTGACTCAAGATAAAATACTTGATCTCAAGTTCAATGGTTTCTGCAGGCTGAATGGATGGCTCCTGAAGTGCTTTGTAATGAACCATCGGATGAAAAGTAAATTCCTTCTGCAATCTTAGATGCCAATTAGCTTCATTTTTTTTGTTATTAAAAAATTAATTCAAGCAGTAATTGGAATTTGGATTTCAATGTCATAGATGTGATGTTTATAGCTTCGGTGTCATACTATGGGAGCTTGCCACCTTGCAGCAGCCATGGGGTGGAATGAACCCAATGCAGGTTGTGGGAGCTGTTGGGTTTCAGCATCGCCATCTGGACATTCCTGAGGACATGGATTTTGTTGTTGCAGATATTATAAAAAAATGTTGGCAAAGGTATGATTGATTCCTGCCTCAATTATTAAAGATGGCTTTATAATTTACCATTCTTCAAATTTGAAACATGCTCATTGTTACAAGTATTTTGCAATGGCAGGGACCCTAAATTACGACCCTCATTCTCAGAAATTATGGCAGCGCTCAAGCCACTCCAGAGGCCAATTATCAAAAGTACACAGGCGCAAGTACAAGCAGCAGCAAAGCCTAAAATTACTTCAGTCAGTGTGATTAATCAGGATGATAGCAGAATAGGTGGTGCCGACAGAGCGTCCAAATCACAACTATCCGGCGTCAACCGTGGGCCAGCAGGAAATGGTTAAGGAAGTGGGAGGTCTACATTTTCAACTGCAAGCATTTAGCTCCTTCGGGTTTATGAGGTGACGATAGTTCGATGGAGGAATATGGCTTGAGCTCGCACTGATGTGCGCTGTCGTGTAGCTATCAAGGATAAAGAGTTTCGTTCTGTCATGTGGTTCTTTGTGAATTGCCATCTCCAGCTGCAGCCGGATGTATCTTCGGCAATGCCGGCCAGGTAAAATGCAGAGTGACAATGACGATGCCTTTGAAGAAAGGATGTACTGCCAGAAGCTGAAATTATTAGCTTCGAGCAGATGGTTGTGATGGGTTGGGAAGCGGGTGTGGTGGGCTGGTGGAATTTTCAATGAAATTCAGATAGTGCAGGTTAAATCAAATGCCAAGCGAATGGTAAAGGAGTAGGCGAGAGTTGAAATAGAAGAGCAATTGTGAATTAATCATCGAAGTCATACCATGTAATGTATCAAATGTTGTTATTCATTGCTGTTCCTTTTGACATAAAAGAAAAGAAAAATCCTGAAAGACAAAAAATAAACAAGATTGAAAACTCCACGATTTAGGGAAGGACGATTCTGGATTAAAATGTTCATTTGCACTGCCAAGTAATAAAAAAATTCTGGGCGGGAGTTCGTGATTTCCGCCATGACAGTCGTGTTTTCTTCATTTTCTGTAATCCACATTTATTATAATCCTTTTTTTAATATTTTTTTTTCAACTATGAATATGCCCAGTGCACCCCTATTCCAATCTGGGCGGCAATGCTCCGCATTTGAGATTTTACGGTGAGGGAGAGTTGATATCAGACAGAAAAGGGTTACCCCTTTCCCAACAGCCAACTCCTTTTTTTTTATTCTTTTTTATTATTATTATTATTATTATTATTATCATTACTATTATCATTATTATTATTTTCTAACTAAGAAAATAACTTGTTGGGAAGGATAAGTTCAAACTTCAAAATGCCATTGACACTGCTTTCATTTGGGTCTCCAAGAGTCCTCGTTGTAGGCTTGCAGGTTAAAAAAGTTGCTCTGTAATTCTATATCAAATCTTCCTAATAAAAAGAGGAAAAAATTAAGTTCTGAAATTCAGTCATTCAAAAAACAAGACCATTATAATTTATTTATTTATTATTCAATAAAAATTTATCTTTAAAATTGTCAAACTTTTTAAACCCAGTGACATGTTAATTTTTTTAATGGAAAAACTTCAAAGGCCAATAAATATTCTATAAAAACTTTAAACATAACAAACAAATATTCTATTACGTACTGTTTGGCTTGAATTGAAAGAAAATAAATTAAGTAAGAAAACATATTTCCATAGAGTATATAGTGGGGCCCAATAGAAAATCCCTTCATAAATTATTTTTTCACAAAACTTGCAAGAAAATACAAGAAAACAAAAATTGGCCTAATCTAAAATCTTCCTCCTCTCTTCTTTTCCTTTTTCATCCACGTGCAAAAAATTGTATTTTTTATTTTTATTTCTTTTCTTTTCTAATAATCTATCAAACTAAACATTCTATTATAAGACGTTGAGTTGTGTTGTTTTGAGTTTATTTATGGTCAAAATATAAGGTGGTAACGATAACAATTAAAAAGGTGTTTGACAAAATATTAGCAAAATATAAAATAATAAAGGTTGTTTCCAGAAAATTTTCTCAAAATGTTTGAGAAAAAAAAAGTTGTCTTGTTTATTTTTTTGTAACGCTCGTCCCTTTTTATTTTCCCCGGCTAAACATAATTTTATTAATTTTGTCACTCTTTATAATATCTAGGCAAGATGTCACATCATACATAGCCTATATTGGATAAATTTTAATTTTATACATAAACTCTCATTAAATAATTAAATAAATTATTATAATTTAATATTTTATATATAGACTGAGATTAACTTTATAAATATATTTTATTTGAACGAAAGGAAGAATTATATTTATATGATTTTTTATTATATTTTTTCAATACAATTAGACAGACTTTTATTAGTAAGAAATTAGAAGCTAAAGTTAGGCGGGTTTGGATTCGTGATCTTCAACCGTGAAAAATATTCTTATTATTTTTTAAAATAAAAAAATTAATATTTAAAAATTTTTCTTTTATGTTTTTATTAGCTGATTCTCCTACTTGGCCAGTATTGAATCCCCTTTTATTAATAATAATAATAGATAACAATGAAATAAAAATGGTGACCAAATTATTTTAAAATTTATATTTTTTTTATTATAACCAAATACTGTATTAATTAATATATTTTCTTTTATTTTTATTTTTTTGCGGTCGTCGTCGCCATCTCATTGGCGCCCGTCAACGAACAAACCAAAAAGAGGAGAAAGAAGGCGCGGTACAGGGAGTGCACATGTTCTTATGTATCAATCGCCAACAGCGGACCCAAAGTTCAATCACGTGTCTTATACATCATAATAATATATATATATATATATATATATATATATATATATATAT
>JAVDBV010004152.1:0-11883 GCA_032619315.1 Piper longum | reverse complement strand
CGTGTGTGTATATATATATATATATATATACACACACGTTTGCCTAGTGTAAGCTGCCATAAATTGACGGGCAGCGTAGAAAATGATGCTACTGGACTTTACTAGTAAAACAGCCCCTTCAATCTTTATTCTTCCTCCGTCCAACCCATGGCCTCATGACGCGTATAATGTGGCAACCAACCCTCTCGGCCTCCATCCCCGTCCTCTAGGTCCGCACCATCATACCTACCTCAACTCTCAATAACAGCCTTCCTTCATCGGTACCTCATACTACTTCGTTGGTGCCGCCTGCATCAAACACCTCGATCATTAGAACGTGATAATTTTACATTGTCATGTAATTGTTTTGTGGAATAAACCATTTTACATTGTTAAAATATTTTAACGTGTACTTTATTCATATTGAAGATAAAGTTACGCGAAGACAAGAAAGATAATTGACGTAGATTTGGTACATCATAAATAAGGGTGTGAACAAGCCAAGCCGACTCGAGAGTTTTTTTTTGTTCGGCTCAATTCGGCTTGAACTCGTGCTCAAAAAAATACTTGGCTCGAATGGATAGCTCGTTAAATAACGAACACATCTTAATCAAATGAGTGTTTGGTTTGGTTTGGCTCGAAACTCGAGCTTGATATGTTTAAACTCAAAAAAACACTCCGTTCGACTAAGCTTGTCGATAGCATTGAGATCACATTGAATTTATGTAGTGTTGGAAAGACAATTTTTATCATGTGTAAGTTAATTATTTTACGTCGATTAAGATAGTCTTTATATATATATATATATATATTAATAAGTTTAATTGTAACTAGTTATATTTATTTACATATAATATAATAATAACATGGTAGGATAGCTTAAATGAGAAGCTTTTAAATTGATCACTTGAAGGTTGTAGGTTGAGATACTTTTCACTTTGTAATCGAGCTCATGAACAAGCTACTCAGTTCGAAAATAAATCGAGCCGAATATGATCCGAGTCCAAACATAATAAATTTTAAATAAACTGCTCGAACTATAATAAATTAAAGATTTGTCGAGCTCACGAACGAGCTTGAATAGGCTTGTAAAAATTTATTTCGAATTCAAAAATAATCTAGCTCGGTTCGGCTCGGCTCGTTTACGCCCTTAATCATAAAACAACATACTATCACGTCGTAAAAAAAGAATTCAAACGGTAATTGGAGTGCAATTTGTACCGTGTTAATTTCACATTGTAATAGAAGTGTTTTGCGCAACAAACTATTTGACATATATAATTCAATAATTGGTACGTTGCTAAACTAAATGAATTGATCTTTAAAATTTATTTTATTTTAAATTATACAAAAAAAATATAAATAATTAAAAAAGCTCAACCTTGGAGGCGTTAGAACTTTTTACTCAACGACAAACAAATCGGGCTTGACAAAGAGTTGGAACTCCCTGATTGGCGCCCTTTAAGACAACCAATCTATACCAAGTTTTTGTTTTCCATTCAACGAGATGAATGAATCTGGAAGGGAAGAGCAGTTTGACGCCGCTGCGTCCGACCTCATCCTCCTTTGAATGAAAACTATATCTATATCTATATATATATGTATATAATATCATTTCTAGGCTCTCTCCATCCCCCTGCACATACCTCCTCATATCAAGGCTCTCTCTTGATCTCTTCTCCTTTTTCAACATCTTCGGTTCCCATGTCTCAGGCACTGTTTTTTGTTCGCCTTTCTTTTCTGGGTCTTTTTTTTTTTTACGTATTCTCATGCACGTTCTTGGCGTGGTTAATTCTTCATATGCTGTGTGTTTGTTCTTGAAGTAATCCTTTTGTTTCTTGAAAGATTGCTGCTTGGCGATTTGATTGACTGGGTGTTTCTGTGTTCTGTTGTTGAGATGCAAACTCTAGTATATGTTTATTTCAGATGTGGAGATTGGAGCCAGAGTTTTTGTTCTTGAAATGCAAAGATGATACCTTGGTGTATGGAGTTGCTTGTTAATTAGTATTGAATGCTTCAATTTGATGTTCTTGCTGTGATGAAAAATGGAGGGATGGAAGTCTGATTCTATTAATTGACATTGCTCTTGCTGTTTATCTCTTCTATTTAGATTTAGTTACTTTAGTTGTTCTGTAGTGGGCAAAGGGTTAGATTTTTAAATCTGGTAATAAAACATAGATTAAGATGGTAGTCTGAATTTCAGGTTCCCATGGACAATCAAATTGTTTCTATTTGAAGATTTTTCATATTATATAATAGTTATGCGCTGAAGAGTACATTCTCTTTGTAAGTTTTAACTTGTAAGCATATGACCATTTGATTCAAGTCAATCTTTTCAAATACTTACCTTCCAGGTGTGTATGATGTTGTTGTTTTCGAAGCGAAATTAATTACATAACTAGAATTTAGTCAGGATCCCTTAGTAGTTCTTTTGTTAAGTGTAGGAATATGATCTCTGATGAATAATGGGTGGTTTAGTGCGAACCTTTTTAAATTACCATTATGTATGTTCTCTGCTTTATAAAATGCTTGTATGAAATGAGGGGTACTTATTGTCTTGACATGGTTTAAAAGTATAATTTTTTATGTTTTGTGGCATGCATAATATTTCATTTTTAATGTTACACATTTTTAAACTACCATTATGTATGTTCTCTGCTTGATAAAATGCTTGTATGAAATGAAGGGTACTTATAGTCTTGACATGGTTTAAAAGTATAAGTTTTATGTTTTGAGGTGTGCATAATATTTCATTCTTAATGTTACACCTTTTTAAACTACCATTATGTATGTTCTCCGCTTGATAAAATGCTTGCATGAGAAGAGGGGTACTTATTGTCTTGACATGGTTTCAAAATATAAATTTTATGTTTTGTGGCGTGCATCATATTTCATTCTTAATGTTAATTTCAGCTACCATTATGTGTGATCTCTGCTTGAAATAATGTTTGCTTTGAAGAAGGGTTATTATGCATGCCTTGACATGGTTCAAGGATATAGTTGTGGTGTATTTATGCCTCGCCATAATATTCCTTCTTACCTCTAGGGGTCAACATTTCACATGTCAAGCCATGATCTTCTACATTTTAAATAATTTGTCTAAAATATTGAATCCCCTCAATGGCAGATTGTTCATTGTCAATGAAAGCAAGTAACTTTTTTGGGTATTAGATGTGAACTTTGTAGGTTTATTGCTTAGAGATTGTACTTCTGTTGTGAATCTACTATTTCTTGTCCATTCCACTACTCGGATGTTGACATTGTTGTAACTACCGGATTCATGAAAACTATGACAATTATTCTGGAGTATTATTTGTTTTGCTTGAAGACATTGTTGAAAAGTCCTTTTTCCTTTTCAGCGTTTAGATTTTAAACAATGTGCAAGCTTGCTATCTTCTCAAAACGGCAAAATTTTTTTACTAGTAACATATAATTTTTGTTTTAAAAAGAATGATTTTCATGGGTGGAGATGGATACTGTGCCTTGCATATATCTGTATGTTGATGACAGATATCAATGATATGATCTTGAAATTTCTACCAAGTTACTGTTCGTGGATGAAATTTATCATTGATACATGTAATTTGGGGTTGTCTAATTCTATTTTAATTCCAACTTTTTGTTTAATTTTTATATTGCAGACTGTTGTTCTTAGGGTCGGCATGTCATGCCAAGGCTGTGTTGGCGCGGTGAAGAGAGTATTGACCAAAATGGATGGTATATCTAGTTGTTTGAGTTAGATTCACATCCAAACCATTTTCAGATGTAGTTTAATTGATTCATTTCATCTATTGGGCTTATTTTTATAGGTGTTGAATCATTTGATGTGGATATGGAGCAGCAAAAAGTGACAGTGAAAGGCAATGCGGATCCGGACGCTGTACTGAAAACCGTTTCAAAGACAGGAAAGCAGACTTCCTTCTGGGAAGAGGCTACTGCTGAAACTGTTGCTGCTTCCAACTGATGTATACAGACTCTTTGAGTTATAGGTGCTACAGCTTGCTTTCTTTTTGCTAAACTGGATTTGGCATCTTTGAATTGCATGCTCTGGATCGTATATACTGTATACCATAACTTTGTGTGATATGTTGGTAACTGGAATTTCCATTTTCAAAGATGTTCTGCTCCTCTTTTGCGATTTTGGCGTGCATTTTTGTTGGTAGTGTGGACATAGCATTCTGGTAGGCTTGTTTCATGACTCTGTTTCATAATGAAATTCGGTTTGCGGAGTATAATTGTATTCTTGAAGTAATCAAAAAATATTGTGCCAAAATTGATAAAGTGAAAACCATGATACTTTGCATTGGCTATGACGAAATGTGACTTTCCATTATAAACAACATTTGTGTTCCATGATCAGAACAATATTCGGATGTGGTTTAGATCAAATGTGTATTTTATGAATCTATATCTGCCGATATTCGTTATCACAATTACCCATTACTTTCATGAGATCTTTCCATTTGGCAGATGCATCTCTAATGCTGTCCACATCTTCATCCAACGCAAGTGAGAATATCGTGTTTGCGTCTTGGATACACCAATCATCGATCCTGCTATAGCTGCCTAAACAATAAAAAAAATTCATAACTCATGATATAACGAGTTCAAATGTGCAATGAAAAAGCAATCAAGTTTTCACCATTTTATTTCTTCTATATCGACAACAAACGGCATTTTCGACCTGTACATGGCTGAATCGTCTTCAAAGTAAAAAGCTTAAATTTTTACCTGATCAAGGATATATCTCAAGGCTACTGTTGCAATAGAGAATCCATGTGGTAATGATACTTTGTCTGAGTGGAAAAGACTCCACCCACCCCATGCATCAACCATCTACGAATTTTGGAGACATTTTACAAAACCAGCGTTCAAATTACAGTATTGTTACAACTTAAAAACATGGAGGAATGGGCTTTCTTTATGTAAAAAGAGAACGTACCCTTTTATACTTTTGAAGAGATGGAGTTTTCAAAGGAGAAACAGCAAAAGGAATGTTACGTTGGCATGCAAGAATTTTTCAGATAGAAGACCTCATATAACAGTACCATACCTGTAATCAATTAGGAAATCACTCATTAGAACTAAGAAGGGCTGTAAAACCCTAGGTTCAGGTTAGGGTGTTACCTGATTTTAATTTGCATGGTGCGGGTCAATATTGTGTCGATTCAAATGAGTTCAAGCTGGACTAATTTTTAGACGATAATTATGGGGCTCAAATGGCCATATGAATATGTTATGATGACTGATTATGCCCAATATGTAGATGATTGCTTGAATTAGGCTACAACATAGCACGAGTTATTAGTGTATATGCATGGTATACATATGATTTTTATAAATTAGCCATAAATTTAGACATAGATCCACATCATTGCAACATTTAGTATTCGTTTGGGCATTTTAAGGTATTTCAAATGCATGCACCATATGGATTTTAGATCACCGGATTGTGCCCCTATGGGTGTAGTTTGATTGAGTCGAAGATTTTTACTCGATTAAGTTGAGGGTTCGAAGCTTAGCTTTCTAGCTTTAATTCCTGCCTATAGAGTCATTTTTAGGACTTGAGTCAGTTTTGACTTTAAACGGTCTCGATCTAAGCTTTCCATTCATATGTATATTACATATATCCATAGGTAGGCCCTACTAGGCCATGAGTTGCCAGATGTCTTGATCGTGCCACAAGGCAAAATCTGGGCTGTACACTCAACCCTAGCTTCACCAATTGATTTTCAGAAGTTTCCTCCTATTTTCAGAGTTATTCACCCTTAGCACCGCCGCCAGTTTGGCTAGTCAACGGCGAGACCCAGGCCCTCCTCTAGCCACCGAATCGCTATGGCCCTGACCACCTTGCGGCCAGCTATCAGTCTATATCCACCATCGCCAATGGAGCTGCCGTAGTCATCGCCTGTGACTCCATTTTTTCTAGTCGATTTCCGCCGCCGTTGCCACTCTTTCAAGCCATTTTTCGGTGCCAGCGAGTGCCCTTCGGCGAAACCGACTACCCCAAGAGCTTCATCTTGCTGAAATCTACATTTTGAGATCACCCATGACCACCGCCGAGGCCGAGATTGCAGCTAATGACGCTGTCAGACCAGTGGCGATTCTGCTCTCTTTCTAGCTGTTTTTCGGCCAGCCACTTGCCGGACTCTGCCGATCGTCACCAATCGTCCCCACCAGCACCTCTGTCTTGATGCCATCTGTAGATCCCGACGGGCAGCGACCCCAGTCGTGTCCTGTCGACATTTTCAAGCAATAGGAAACAACTGTCAAATCCAGCCTGTTTGCCAGTGTTTGCATCTGCGCTGCCCGCATTTGCATTTTCCTGCCATGACTGATTCTGCTTGGTCATGCCCAAGTCCGTGTTCATCATGTCCGCCTAGTTAACCCGGCCTTTTTTCCAGTTAACCTAGACAGGGTTGGTTTAGCTTATTTCTGCTCGGTTCGGTGAGGTACAACTTATTTTTAGTCATTTTGGGTCGTTTTGCAACCATTTTTGGTAATTTGAGAACCCCTATATTAGTTTAGATTCATATTCACGTGATTTAGCATGTTTGAATATTATGAATATTTTTATTTATTTATTTATTTATTATTATTATTTATTTCGTATTATTCGTGTATTGATTGTAATAAATGTTTATATGATTACTTATTATTATTAATGATATATTTACTAATTAATATTTTTATTATTTATTTTTACTAAATTGTGTATATATATGTATGTATTTATTTATTTATTTATCTATTTATTTGTTCGCGTGTATGTTATCATTTATTTATATTTAATTATGTATTATTGTATTGTATAAGCATGATATTATTATTATTATTATTATTATTATTCATGATTAATGAGTATTATTTATTTTTTTATTTATTCATTGAATTATTTAATTATTTAATTATTTAATTATTTATATATTTACTAACGTGAGTATATGTGATATTTACTCGTTTCTACCCGTGTATTCATATAGTATAATTATATTGTTATTTTATGATTAGAGTATTATTTATGTTCATGTATTTATTATTTATCTAATTATCTATGAGTGCTTTTCCTTGTTATTTATTTATTTATTTATTTTTTATGTCGCAATTTGTGTGCCACATGTTTAGTTATAGGTTTATTAACATTGTTTTCTTTATTAGGGTGTATTGATAATATGGGCAATACCACAAGTATGCACTGTATAGAGACATTCGTATTTTACTTAGTAGTGAGTTTTAATGTAGGTTACAGAGTCTGAACTTGCCATAGATGTGTCGATGTGCTTGGAACTTAGACCACAAGTTCTTAGGACTCTCCCTTTGCTTGATCTCTTTTTGACTCCCTACATGTCGAGTTTAACCAAGTTTTAGCCATAGGATGTCATAGGCAGTGCTTATTGGATCCCTCCGATGTCGGGCCATTTAACCATGTTTTGTACACATGTTTAATAAAACTATGAGGATGAGATAACTTGTTGGTTTTTGAACAGAAGGTCTACAAATATTTAATACAAACCTTTTCCCTAAACCTATTATATAAATACGCACATTTTTACTGATTTTACGACAAAGAGAATGAGCGGTATGGAGATATGTATGGACTGCATTAGTACTCATTCAAACCCTAAGGTAATGCGGTGTATGATGGTATTGCATAACGTAACATATTTCCGAAATTTGTGGCACTAACTTAACCGTTCCTTTTGCCACTTGAGTACCGTAATGGGTGTAATATTGAGGATGTGAGGGCGTAAGCATTTTATGTATGAATATGAATATTAGTCGTACAAGCGTGCCAACATTTGTTTAAGTATGTTTACTTACCGCCCAGTGTGAGGCAATTCTGAAGTTTCATAAGTTTCCGTGCGTAATAGAATACCCATGTACTAGTTACTACTAGTTATTTTTCGAACCATTAACACTCGTTACTGACGTTTTTCATATTATATATGTAGGTCTTGCCATCTTGAGTCGACTTTAGTGGGAGGACAAATAAATGCTACACACAGTTGAGCTCAATCCAGTTATTTGTTTTTTTACTTTTATTTATATTTGATGTATTTTGAAGCATATTTAACAATGTTTTCCATTCTCATGACGCATAACAAGTTGTTTTGATCTATTTTATCGATCGTGTCATACTGACCAACAATTTTAAACATGACTCGACTCGATCATAATATTTCTGATTCAGTTCTTAGGTGAACTAAAATCGAGGTGTTATAGTTTGGTAGCTGAGCCATGTCTTGGTTGATTGAGATGAAAGACTTTTATTTTGAGCCAAGTGTGTGGAGTTGTCCTTAGCCAAGCCTACAGATATTTCCTTTGGTCTTTTCTTTGGATTTCATATTTTGTGCTCAATCAGACCTAAGCAATACATGTTTCGGTGTTAACAGTTATAAAATTTATGAGATCATGGTTTAGTAGACACCAGTAGAGATTTCACTGGAAGATCATGATAAGCTTAGACACACGGTTTTGCTTTTACTGTGACAAAGATTTGGACGATTTTAGAGTGTCCACAAGCTCAATCAACTGAAGTTGAGACGAATAGTGACCAGAAGTATTTGGAACACCGGGGACATTGCAGCACTTGTCCATCTTTTGCATGTCACCACCCAGTCCTTCCTTGGGACATGGTGTACATTGTGAGACGAAGTTATCAGAGATGATATATATAGAGAGCTCGAAGTATGGAGATACTCATGTAGTTACACGAAACATGAGTAGAGACCATTAAGTGTCTTAAACAGATCCAATAGGCATAGACCAAGGTCTACATTGGGGAACATAGATCTTCAGACAGATCCTTGTAGATGGAGGATGTGACTATGCCAGTAGATCCACTTAAGCATTTGGAACTTTTGAAGCACAAATGAGAGTTTAGGGCAGATGACTTAGATAGACCACTTCTAGGATAGAACAGTGGATGAGGATGAGTAGCTAATTGGATCTACAGTCGCATGGACACTTCATAGCCTACCCCTCTTCCACTAGTGTATGTATGTCCCAACAGTATTGTTGGCCACTCTTCAACAAGTAGAGTCATGAACACACCATGGATTTAGAAGGTTGATCAGATTTTACTTGATCTACTAGGTCTAGATCAGTGATTTTTAGTGAGAGGCAGTAAGCTCTTATGGGAGCAGTCACTCCAGATTCCAGAAGGTAAGTGTAAGCTTAGCATTGGATCACCATTGTACGTGTCATCACTATGATCTAGACCCCCTCCGGATCAGGCAGGCATGGTTGGATATCCTAACTCGAGTTGATAGCAGCTACCTTTAATGAGATAAACACATGGAAGAAGACATGTCAGAGAAAATAGTTGGTTCACGAAGTACATGATTCGGATCAGAACTTCAACACCTGGATAGCACAACCGATGTCCGAGTTGCACAACCACCATTTAAGTTGCCCAACCATTGACCGTGATGCACAACCACTGACTGTGATGTACTACCTTTGTTCATGATGCACTACCACCGTCCGAGTGAGTAGTTTTAGAAAAAACAAAGGCCAAGTAATTACCTCACCTTACAGGAGGACAACTACTTGAAGATTTTCTTAGCTTTGCACGAAGACCACATATCACATTATTGAGAGCAGAGTTGGGTAAGAGATTGATGACAGGATATAGGTATAGTAACATCATCCGAGTAGAGAAAAGTTAGGTGAACTATTTAGATGTGATGGCACACGATTGACTTCACCAACCATCTTGTATACAATAACCTTGATGTGACATCCTCAGGTTAGACATGTATTACAAGATAGTGTTAGTGACAGACTTATAGGGATCACTAGACAATGTTAGTGAGTCTTTTAAAGATATATATGGACATAGTTAGAGAACATGATAGTATGATCTCTAGATGGGATGACCACAATGGTCAAATTGTTTAGTCAATGTGATAGCATATGTGTGACCCACACGTAGTGTTACACATGTCAAATGGTTAGTAGGTGATTAGATACACACTTTAACTCGTTTAGAGTTTGGCCCAGCCAGAGAGAGATGTTTGACTTGTATTAGAATTTTGGCATAGATGATGGGTTTAGTGAGGGAACGTCCATTAGGGAGACAATATTTTCCTGTGCTTTGCTAGAATGATTAGGTCCTTATCTTGAAACATACAATTTAGCCTTTGCCCCTAGTATAGGAGGTACCTTTGTGGTGATGTTTAGGACTTACAGTGCATGTAGTTGATGATGGACCAATTCGAAGGAGACAACTTTACCCATCTTGGGAGCAACGCAAACAAGGACTTCAATTAGAGCAGACCACGTTGCCAGATAGAGAGACACCTTTACTGACAGCTTTGCTTGAGAATCTACCAAAACGATACTAATCATGTGAGTCAAGATTAGTGCTACAAATTGGTATGGGACGGAAGGTCACACACATTTGAAGAATGGACAAGACACATGTCAAGCCTCACTATGAGTACCCGTAGACTCGAGGAGAGATAGTGGTTCTTTGGATCGTTTGAACCCCATCCGTTTAGAAGTGCATGACTAGTATGGTATCAATAAACACATACCTATTGTTAATTGATTGAACTAGAGCCACTTAGGAGCCATCTCTTAGACTCGTCATTGAGTGGCTGTTTCATAGGTTGACCACCTTTGGCAGAGTCTAATCATAATGAACTTAGAGACATGTCCATGGACTTACCCATATGTTTGAGCCACCCAATATACTATACAGAGTTTCATTACTCCATTATGACTTAGACGGAGATCCTCACATCACTACAGATAGAGTGATATACATACCTAGTAGAATTTTCTCAACCTAGTGTACTCGCCCAACACACCTGATGTCAAACCACGTGAGGATGAGACACCTAGTTAGAGTCTTAGAGGAGTGAGACTAATTTTTCACGAGAGATCCCATCTCTTTCCATGTGACTAGAGATGTCAGACAGAGCCGAGCCTTCACTAGAGTATTTTTACACTACCTTTCCAGATATATCAATCCTACTATCTATTTTCCAGATGGTTATGAGCAGACATTGACCAGTGCATGTGCCACTGACTAGATGCAGACTCCGCAGTTCCATGAAAAGTATGTTTTCATACTCCTTGAGACACGATGTACATGTACAGTGTTCTCACCTTCACTCCATCACAAAGAGCTCCCATCAGCAGCAGTCAGTAGTTATACATATAGTTGGGAGAACCATAGCACGCAATAGAGTCATAGCAGCTGTCCTTGTTCCATTGTGGAACATAGTGAGATATTTGACTTAGTATTGAGTTACCTAGGACCTAGTGAGCGGTTCAGTTCCTCTTCCAGGGAAACCTTAAATGTTTGACCAAGATAGGCAACAATGACCATACAACCCATTAGTATATACCCTTACTTGGTACTAGAGTTGACCATATGCTAGTACGATTCCCAGGACACCCTCTTACAGTCATAGAACCTGGAGCAGAGTGCTCTGAGGATACACATTGACCTATCACATTGATGAAGATCAGGGATACATGGGTAGATGCTAGGCCGCATACCTCGCACTAATATAGTTTTTCCTAATATAGCTCAGACTAGTTGTAACAACCCAAATCCAATTCACGCTCGAGAATCAAACCGGAATGTCACTGGTCCCGGTTTGGTTGGTTAACTCAAACCCAACCCATGCAGATCTACTCTCAGTGTCTCGAAATGGAAGAAGTCTATTGCTATGCATGAATGGATGCACAAAAACCCTAACATGCTACTACATGGATGACGTGTCAACCAATTCACATACCAAAATAATTCCAATGAAAATCAATAAAATTCATAAAAAAAAGATGGGTTGAGTCTCCTAAAAGTGCAATTGAGGGCCACAATATCAAATCAACATGTATATTTATATATATATATATATATATAAATATACATGTTGATTTGATATT
>JAVDBV010004151.1:0-10019 GCA_032619315.1 Piper longum | reverse complement strand
CACTGTCGATATATATATATATATATCGACAGTGATCGATGAGCCATTAGCGTAAATCCTAACTTACATGTTAACAAGATATATAAGCCATTAGCTATATAAGACTGAGTCGATAGATAACACTAATTAGCTGATCATCGAAACCAAAACTGCATGCTTAATTAGTATATATATAGTATATATGTATACATGCTTAACTAGGATATATATATATATATATATATATATATAGAGTATGCATGCAGTGTTTTTATCTTGCTTTATACCATCGAATGAAGATATTCACAGGAGCAGACATTGAGCAAACGCTGGTGGAAATAGCAACATATATGAATGAAACAACAAGAATCTTAGGACGGCGTTGGGTTTCAACTTGGGAAGAGTTAGGTTACTGTATATTATACGACCTTGATCAGCACCTTTTGGACTGGAGAAAAAATTTGATTTGTTAGTAGGTCGATCCAAAGTGGGCGAACTAGGTGGGCCATTTCGGGGGCATGTTTATCATACTTCTTTGGTCTTATTTAAGCCTAACAAAGACCTTTCAACCAACAAATAAAGATTTGAAGATCTTTGAAAGCGTTATTATTGCTTCGTTTAATTGATGACAATTAGAAAAGTTCATGCATATGCCATGGTAGTTAGCCATTCATTAATTACCTCAGTCAATAATTACTCGAAGTTGGTGTTAATCAACACCTCATATTATTATCAGCTAGAAGAAGACTATCTTAGCCAAAAATCAAAAACTGCCTTACATAATTACCACATTAAATACATATCCAAAAAGTACGTACAATGAAGATCGTATTAATTCCGGCTTGGAAAAACTGATAAAACACAGCATAACAACTAAAAATAAATGCAGCGTTGAATTTATAATTCATAATATTTTATGAAGAATTAAATAATAGCTTGATTTTAACTAGAAACAAATTTTACCTATTTTAAAGGTGGGTACCAAAAAATAGTGAGTTTGGGTCCAACCTTATCGGCTTTTGAGTCTAAGAATTGGGTCTTTATTTATATCCTTTTGCATCGTCGGAATCAGGGTCTTAAATGAACCGATTCAATAAAGACTCAAACTAAAGAAAAAAATAATTTTCTTTAAAATATGTATTTTTAATATAAATTGGTAATAGGTATATATCATATCTTCTAAAATATAAAATATTTTATTCTAAATGACAATAACATTTATACAAATTTAAAAATTTATGTACTTTTGAACAAATATATGTAATTAATCTTGCATCAGTCTAGATTTGGGTTTGGCAAATTTCCAGGTCGAGTTAGGGTATAAAATTAAGAAAAGTACGTGGCTTCATTTTTGGTTTTTAGTTCAATTCTTTGATATTCGTCAGCTTTGGGTTTTAACAAAATCAGAACCAAACTTGGCTCCATGGATCTGTGAATACTTGAATTTTAATGACGTTTCAAATATTTGTGACCTAACTTGATTAGCTTATTATGATCAATTATTAGCAAAATCAAATATGAATAAAATCTGTTTAATGATTGGTAAATTTTTAGAATTGTCTAGTCATTTAAGTTAAAAGCCCGTAAACCCAATTTAACATTAATAAATTGATAAATATAATTCTTAAATTCATGAAATAAACGGTGTTTTAAAAATTCATCAGAAAATTAACTTCGAGAAATGAGTAAGTAGGCCTGGGCCACTTAAAGCCTTTTAAAAGAATTGAGCCTTCTTGTAGAACCTAACATTTTTTACTCGATTATCAAATAAATTTTATGATTTTAATAAAATTCCTCTTTTGAATGCCACCCAAAATACGTACAGCACCTCTTTTTTATTTTGGAACCGCTCCTCTTGGGAAACAAAGATATTACTCCTTCTCAAACCATTTTTGCCAGACAAATTTTATCCTTCAACCACCTCTCCCCCTTTCTTGTCACTCCTCTCATTTGTTTTTCACCCAGTCATTTGTCATTTCAGTCACCAGAAGACGGGGTGGCCTTGCCGGTCTCCAGCCATCAAGACATCGAAAATGATTCCTGTTCCCAGACTTTAACGGACTCCAACCCAGCTCGAGAACGCAACACGCGAGGAACTTCCCATCAACAACATCAGTTCCTCGGATTTGACACAATGAATTATCATCAACATCAGAAAAGCCATGGTTGATTCTTCCATTATACGTTTCTCCTCTCAAGCACCACCTCCGATCACACTCTTCCATATTCACCTTATCTATTTACTATGCCCTTCGAAGTAGCTTCGTCTCTTCCTCCCCCGTCTCCTCCCCACTTCAAGCCTTCTTCTCCATTAGCTCTTCTTTTATGGAAGATTACCAGCGTTTGAGCGAGGCCTAAGTGACGAGATCAGGAGGAGCAGGCTTTGTGTAGCGCTCGGAAGCTGCACCGATTGGTAATTTGATGTTTAATATTGATAGGAACAAGAACGCCAGCACGGAGGCAACAATTCGTGCCATGCAACAGCAGCAGCAAATTCTTCCCTCAGCTCCCGGCTTCCATGGCGAGTCTTTTATGGTGAAGACAGAAGGGAGCTCCTCCCACCATATGGCTCATCAATTTCAGTACCCTTTTGTGAGAGGGCCAACAGTGCAGGCTCAAGTCCTTCCTTCGGATGTTGATACCATGAAGGCCAAAATTGTAACCCATCCCCAATATTGCAATCTTCTTGATGCCTTCATAAGCTGCCAAAAGGTTTAAAAAAAAAATTGGTACACAAATGTTGACAATGGCAAGAGTACTAGCTAGCTTTATGTTGTTTGATATTCTATACAGGTGGGAGCTTCACCGGAGATGGTGGCGAGGCTGACGGCGGCCGGTCGGGAAATCGAGATCCGGCAGCTGTCGACGATCGGCCGCGGCCGGGATCATCAAGCTGACCCGGAGCTTGATCAGTTCATGGTAATCGTATCAAATACTAATGACTATTTACTTCATCAAGAAACTGGGTTCTCATGGGTTAATCTATTTTTATTATGTATTATAATCATCATCATATGAGATTTGTTTGCGACAAATTTAGGAGGCCTACTATGATATGCTGGTGAAGTACCGGGAAGAGCTCACGAGACCTCTACAAGAGGCCATGGATTTCACGAGGGGGATCGAAGCTCAACTCAGCGCTCTCACCAATGGCGATGTCCGGGTCTTCCACTCCGGTAGGAACTGCATCCTTTAATCACATCCATTCGAGACCGCCGATAACTCATCTTATATCAAGAATAATATGTACCCATCTGCGAATTTAGAAAGTAGAAAAAAAGAAAAAGCTTCCATAATTCTAACTTGTAACTAATCTAAGGATGGAAATTAATGGATCCAAAGTCATGAACCGTAACAAAAGCCCCCTTCCCGACTGGAATATTTCTTCGGAAATCAAGAGAAGAAAGAGAGGGGGACACAAACAGCATTAGAGCTTTAGTCCTTGCCTGTAATAGTGCAATGGGGGCAGGGTTCGTACCTATCTATGCAACGGACATTATAAGAGATACCTGCGAACTCTCCCCCAATTCTTGCGAGGGAAAATTGCCAGTTTTGACTAGCAGGCCCTAAAGCCATTATTACATATATATAAATCATTCATAAGGGCTATGATAAATCTCTCTTCTTTTATCTTTCTTCTCTCATGTTCTCTGCATGTATACAATAGAATACACATAAATGTTCCAATAGCTAAGAACATGGCATGGTGGTGTTAGGCTGGTATCAGATGTTTAAATAAACACAAAAGATAAAAAAGATCGTCCTACTCCATCAGTCTTTATTTTTTATTTTTATTTTTCTCTTACAGCTCCCAGACTCCTTATTCCGCATTTTTTGAAGTCATCTGCATTCTGATAATTGGATTATTTAATTTTGTTTGATGGAGGAATTGAGAGGTTGAATGACATTGGATTCTCTTATGATTGGACATATATGATATATGCACATGTTTGGTTTATTTTTTTGTGACAATAAAAAAAATACCTTGTACTAACGTATGACGAATTGTTCTCTTGCTTAGGATGTGGGTCATTGTGTTTTGTGTGTTAATGATGGATTTGCAGTTTTTTAACAAGATTAATGCCCGTTGTTCAATTCTTTCATATTCGTGTCGCACTCTGGTGAACCTGAACAGCATATTTTTCGTCATTAGCGGAAGTTATCACTAATCAACGACGGGAGACATGATTAATTTAAAAATGAAATAAGAAAAATTTCCATTTGATTAGCTGTTTTTTATTATCTTCGTATCAAATTAACGCGTATATATATATATATATATATATATATATATAAATAATATTGTTGTCTTTTGGGAGAATGAAGAATCGTATCTGCTCATTGCCTTACCATGTCGACGCTATTAAATATCTTATCAATTTGGTGTATAGGATAATATTAGGTTGTCTATATTTCATACCCTTCGGTTCTTTCCATTTGTGCATGTGTATATAATTATGCTCTTGATCACTTTGTATTATTTATATAATCTTTTTCATGACTACAAATTAGTATTCTTAAAAATTTCTTACGGCCACAATAAAAGCTCGGAGAAATCTTGGGATGCAAAAAATATGGTAACTAAAAGTTTCTCCACACTTTTAAGTGTAGAAAAAATAAAAAAACTAATACATAGAGATAATATTAAAATTATTTATCGGTGAAAAGAAGTGGAAAAAATATTAGATTCATTTTCGAATGATAAGATGTGAAACTTTTTTGGACGGTTTTTTTTAAAGAAGGTGTAGATAATTTTTTTTTTTTTTTGTATTGAGCTTAAAACTTTGAGCACATTTCACTTTTTGGTTTTCGAACTTAAATGTTAATTCCAAAGAAAGAAGGTTTGATAATCAATGTGGTGTATGTCATGCTTTTTTTTAATAACTTTATTTTGTATGGGTTATGTAAGTCGGTCTTATGCCTTCTTTTGTTTTTCAACTTATTCAGGATGGTCGTATTTGGGACTTTGTATGAGAACTTTATTTTTATATTTAGGTTATAACAATAAAAACTAACTCTTTTTTTATGGTTATTCTCATTTAACTTTATTATATTGTTAAAAAAACCAAGACATGCATATGATATGATATTAATACATGCCTTAAAACATTTCTTTATGATTTAACAATAGAGAATACTTACTCAGCACCACCGTTGTCATGTTAAAGTCATGTGGCGAGGCAAAAAGTATTCTTTTTGGCTAATAAAATATTCTTTACAAGCTCAATTGTAGAGAATTCTAAAACATACCTTATAATATCTTAAATGGTTGGGGTTTTTTAACAATGGGTTCATTTGGTTGAAATGAAAAATAGAATGAAGTCAAATGATATGCAAATTTTAAAGATTTTTCTTACACATTTAGATAGTAGGAAAATAAGTTTTAAATGAAATATTTATCTTCCATGTAAGACTCTAGTGAGAAAATAAGTTGAAAATAAAATATTTTTTCTCATGTGTGACTTTAAAATTTTCTCAATTTTTTTAAATTTTTCACAAAAGAAAATCACCTTGTAAATTTTTTACATACACTTGATTTAACTGAAAATAAATTTTCTTTTGACTGAATTTCTATACCTCTAAATAAAAAGAAATTTTGACCTCCAACTTTTGTATTTCTTTCTTTTAATTTTAGAACAATTAACGAGACCTTGTAAAGTAAAATCAAATATAAAAAACATTAAGCAAGGTATTTTCATTTTATTGTGTATTGTGTTATGTGTCTTTTTGTACTAATAGTTTTCTCTTGACTTACCCTTCCTAAACTTATTATAAAACTTTTTCCTTTTATATATTACAATATGTTTTGTCTTAAAAATGATAGTCATATAACTATGTCATTGCTTCTATATTGCTAGTCTTAAGCTTGGACTGAGGAGGATGGTTAGCGTCAGGACATCTGGTTATTCAAAATTTTTTCTTTATAATTACATGAATTTTAATTTAAGGTCTAATGCTCTTGACATCCTTTAGGCATCAGGTAAAAATAGAAGAAAAATAATAACTTGCCCATATGATACTTTATCGTGCATGTTTATTGATTGGTGCTCTTCGTTTCTGTAGGGTCACACACATATGTTAATTACCTTCAACTTTGCTGTTTATGCATAGGCATAGTGTTCTTCACTTGGTACACTTCTTGGAAACAAGAACAAAAAGAGGCGTGTATAGTTTCACTAAAAAATAAAAAAAGAGGCATGTATAGAATTCAAACATATGTTGAATACATGTTAGATAATTTTGTGCTTGTATTTCAACTCAGCTTGGAGATAGCAAGTGCTATGCTGCACTTTGTTGAACATTCTGTCTCTATTAAGTTTTAATTAGCGTCTTGGAGTTTTTGTAAGCTTGTGAACAAAACTTATGCTGACATGCACCAGATAAATAGAATTGATTGAATTTTGAAGTTTACACACTTTTTGACACGAAGCAAAGCTTGTCCTCATAGATTAAGTCGATTCCACTTTTATAGCCACGAATGGGATGGCAAGAAAACCACTCTTTATCGGTTACTTTGTGATTTTTATTGATGTTTTCTGGAATTTTTGTAAGTTTAATACATACACAAAACTGTGGTTTTCTTTATATAATTAATTATGGACCCACAGTGGCAAAAATTTATGCAGAGTCCATATTTTTCTAATAAGTAAAAATATTTTATTATTTATTATTTTTCCTATTGATAATAAAAGTTGTTCTTCATTAATATTTTTAATAAAACTCCTCTCATTAATATTAATAATAACTTTTTTATAAAAGTAATGATTTTCCATTTCAACTCGGGACTACGTTAGTCTCTGTTTTCTAAATTAATTTTAATACGTGTATCTGATTAGGGCTTAATTTACGTTTACTTTTTAAATTATTATAAGAGAAATCTTCAAGTATAATTTATTGTAGTGGTCTTTGACTAATTGTTGGCTATGACGGCATTAATATCTCAGAATACCGGAGGAGTTTTAGCCTCTGCATAATAAGGATAAATTTTTTATTTTTTTCTTATAAAAAAGGATTTCTTCGTGCTTGAATTTATTTTGACATAGAGATGCTAAAATATGCAGTGCCAATGGAAATGATATATGGTTGATAGCAAATTACGCAGATTTCAATTCTGATTCCGGACATAAGTTTAGTTTTAATTAGCATGTTATTAATTTCTTTTTGCTTCAATCACGGAGTTCTTTGAAGAATGTCTCTCTAATAAGTTTTTTCGGTGAGGCTTGAATTAGATTAATCTCAAACTCGAGCTTGAAAGTGCATGCTGGATGCTACTTCTACGATCCTCCATATTAATTACCTTTTAACCAATGAATAAATTTCCAATTTTCCTGCATTGCACTACAGAATCAAAATTTCTCATAGCATGAACATACTATTTGTTGTTAGGTTTTATCTACTAATTTCAAAGCAAGGTTTTTTTGGTTAATATTGCTTTCTGTATGAGCGGTGGCAAAGACATTTTCTTGAGCAGATGAAAGGAGCGAAGGAGTTGGTTCATCAGAAGAAGACCAAGATGGTAGCGGTGGGGAAGCCGAAGTTCCAGGGATTGATCCTCGGGCAGAAGAGCGGGAGCTAAAGCATCACCTCCTCAAGAAGTATAGTGGGTACTTGAGCAGTCTCAAGCAAGAGCTTTCCAAGAAGAGGAAGAAAGGGAAGCTGCCAAAGGAGGCTCGTCAGAAGCTGCTCAACTGGTGGGAGCACCATTATAAATGGCCTTACCCCTCTGTAAGTACTTCAAAATTTATTCCAACCAAATTTTCGGGTAATAGCTTCTTAATATGATTTTGATTTGCTGCCTGGGGACCCATTTATTTTAGAAGTAATAATTTAGGTACCATATTCTTGCTAGCCATCCCTCTATGAACGAGAAAACTCTGAACCCCATTTTTTAGGTTTTATAACAGATATATATATATATATACTGCTTTAGTTTTTATGTATACACGCATGATTAGCTTGTAGTCAAAGTATTTAAAGTTAAACCATCTAACTATAACCAAGAGTAATATCGATATTGCGAAATGAACTTCAAGATTTTATTTTATATGGGTCTGTCTCAAATACGTTAGTGCTGTGCAGGAGTCAGAGAAGGTAGCTCTGGCAGACTCCACTGGGCTTGATCAGAAGCAGATAAACAACTGGTTCATCAACCAAAGGAAGAGGCATTGGAAGCCATCGGAGGACATGCAGTTTGTAGTAATGGATGGCTTTCATCCCCAAAACACACCCTACTACATGGGCGATGGAGGGCCCTACCGATTTGGCCCTTAGAGAAGAACATTGGCCTGTTCGAACGATCCCACCGATAGCTTGGCCGTTGATTGGTGGAGCAGGAAACCTTTCCTCCTCCCTCTTGCTCATGTGATGATGAGGGGCGGTATTTATCAGAAAATGGCCTTTTTACGTGCCTGTTTTATAAATGGGTAGGTTGCGCATATATGAAACGTATAGGAATATCTATAATCTCATAACATGGAAGTTCTGTTCTTGAGTTGTGTTAATATTAGTTAATTGTTTAGACGGATTTGGTTTTTTACTAGTTGAATGATTGGTGTTTTGTAAATTAAGGTACTGCTAGTTGGACGAGGCAAATATGATTCTCTTGTTAATTTTTGATAATTTGTTTTTAAATGATTTGACTTAGTGAAGTCCAACTTGATTTGGGTTATTGACCCATTTTGCATGATCTTTAATTATTTTGATAGAGATGACTATCATTAATCATGTGTATGAAGTGTGAGACCTTTAGCCGATTACTTTCCTAATGATATAGATATCAGAAGTTTTGCAATATAAGTAAATAATTCTATTACACGGAGCCCTAATTTATACTTGAAGATATTCTGGCAAATGACTATTTTTTTCTTTTTTCTTTTTATTTTTTATTGGACCATACAGAATACAGGAAAAAAGTTTTAAGGGAAAGATTGTATTAAAACCAATATTTAGATTTAACAATGATGTCAACAACGTAACGTATGACTATATTAATGTTGGATATTCCTCTTTCCTTGTACCAATGTATGTATGATATAAATTAGCAAAACTAGGAACTACTTATACATCATGGCAGTTAAGGTCTTGATTCAGCTACGTATTTTTTGTCACGTAAGCGCACCGTATAGGAATTCGCTCCAGCTTGTGTCTCGATCTCGATCAATTTGTAAAAATAAAAGAAAACCGGACCGACTCAAAACCGGGCTAAGTTACTCGATCGCATGCCATACCAACGGACAAACAGAAGCCCTGTGTGGGGCCAAATCTGACGTGGTCCACTATTTTTTACCCCCTGATTTTAAGGCGCGCGCCACTTACGGGGGGGTCGAGGGCCCAGTAATGACATGACATCGATGGGCCCACATCTTCTGGGCACTTGTTAAAAACAGGTTGGGCCCACAGTCAATTCGAAAAGATTGTGCTTCGATTCGATGTATCACTACTCGCCACTTTTATTGTCTTCCCCTGCGTGAAAGGAGGCGCGTCACCCTCCACCCGGTCGCCGGTTGGGACCTACGCCTAATCTTCTACCCGCGAGGGCTCCTCAGCACACGTGATGATGCCCCTTGAAGGAGAGTCGAGATTTGTTGACTGAACGATAAACCAAATTTTATTAATATTTAATGGTTAAGCTTTGAAATTAGTAAGAAACGGGTTCTATAATTTTTAATCCACGGCTGAAGCATTGATCCGGCCGGTAGTCGGATCGGTTGATTAGTTTTTTGTCTTACTATGGAATTAAGTCGTGGTCCGTGGAGGATGCCGCCCAGCTGATCCGGCCCTGCCGGAACCAAAAATTTTTTTTATTGAAAGCAGCTGTTCCAACTCGTGGGCCGCGAGATCTAGTCGGATCTACGGCATTTCTGTACCGGCTGTCGGGGATTGGGCCCTTGCAATTTTATTTAACTTTTGTTTTTATTGCGGGCGGGAGGAAGGATTTTTTTGTTTTTGGAGGGTAGCCGTCCTTGTCTAAAGAAGGGTTGAGTGAGCCATAACTCAAGCAACCCTCCGTATTATATATATATATATATATATATAATACG
>JAVDBV010004149.1:0-10199 GCA_032619315.1 Piper longum | reverse complement strand
CTACGGTATATTTTAGACGAATCACAGCATTTGTATTATTAAAAATGTCATTGCCTTATTTTCGTTTTCATTGTCAATGCCACTATTATTAAAAATGTTATTAATTGATTTTCGTTTTATTTGTGATTATTACCATTTTGAGCAGAATTTGCATTTCTATCATTGTAATTTCTAAGTTTTGGTTGCTAACCAGCTTACGAAAAATTTGTATGGAGAGTCGAAATTGTGGGTTAGTTGATTCTAGAATGGGAAGTTCTAGTGACAGTGATTTTACAATCAATTAATTATTTATTTTCCCTAGTTTTTTAATGAAATTTGAAGAGACTTAAAATCAAATACACACAAACTAAGAATTTCTTTTGGTATTAGTTTTTTTCCAGATACATATATATATTTTTAAAAATACAACCCCCCCCCCCGTTGATTTCAATAAATATAATTACAATCTATGGAACAAGCTTGACAAAACCCTAATTTATACCTGGTTTATCTTTGATAGTCCTATCATAACTTTTATTGCTCCATTTTCTTTATTATTCGTATTTTTTGACATGAATGGATTGGTTTTTAACATATATTTAATCAAGTGCTATTAGCATTTTCCCTCAATATTAATTATATAATTTTTTATTGAAAAAACGACAGGCAGTCGATCGACATGTATAGCAGTGTGACCTCGCCAAACATTGGCTTCTTGGGCACGCCGACGTCCTTGAGCCGGCTTGGCAGCTCATTCTTGTCGTCAACGTTGACACAGCGACATACGCCGGAGATCCTCTCCAACCTCATCAAGCCATTGATACCGTCAGAGCCGCAACAGCAGCCGAGCGCCGACTACTTGCCGCCTCCACCGCCATCACGGAAATCGTCGTCGTTTAGGCCTTCGTTTCATGAGCCGAAAGCTGCCAAGGGCGTCCATGAGTTCCCGGTCTCTAGGCAATGCTCATACGGCCAGGCTGTTTTAAATGGTAAACTTTTCCATTCTACAGTGCCAATTTAGAAATTAAACAGAAAAAAAATACCACCATACTAATTATTCTAAATAGCCATTTTTTATGAGTTAAATACAACTATCTCATAATATTTTAGAAGTTAAAAACAAGAGTGTTGGAAAAGAGCCTAGCATAAGTATGTTTCATCTAAGAGGGGTTATTAAAATTAATATTAAAAAAATTGTAAAACATATAACATGAGGTTTGTTTTACTTGTATGTACTTACAATGTTGTTACTTTTATGTCTAGCCTTGCCTAATGTGTTTGGCCAAGGGCATAAATCTAATAGGTAGAGTGAGAGTTTGTGAAGGTCACATTAAAATATGAAAAAAAAATTTAAAGAGTTAGTTAAACATTTTTTAATAGGTCCTACCTATTAATATTTATATATATGTTGAAAAGTAGAATGTTGGAGGTAGTTAAAGTTTTATCTTTTATTGACATCGATATAATCTACTTTTAAATATTTTAAACACGTACTAGTTTATAGATATATTAAAATTAAATTAGTTAATAAATCTTTAAATATCCTAATTATTTAATTTTATATTCATATGTAAAAATTTTGAGTAGTAACAAATTACATTGCTCTCAATAAAAATTATAATTCGTATAAGTTATATGACTTGTGGCTTCAAAAAATTGCTCGTTATAATTTTCTTATACCTGCTTGTCGACATGAATTATATTTTATATATTTTTAGCTGTTATGGGATCTTTTTCACGATTGGTACAGGCTATAGCGTTAATCAAATACTATAGCGCACATGATAGTAGTGTTATAACTGAAGTAATTAAGAACCCAATTTGTGCTCAAAATCAAATAAAAAAAACCTAATTCTTTTTTTAAAAAAATTAAACGATTAATTTACGTGCCCTTTTGCCCCATTAAAAAAAAAAGAAAATGAAAAAAACCCGCTAAATCAAGAAGCTCATTTCATAGCTAATAGCCACTGTCCGCGGTTAAATTAATGATTTTGATCTTGGCATTTTTTTTTTTCCTTTTTTGTAAAAAAAAAGAGAAATTACAAAGCAAGCTTGGTGATCTTGACTAACAGACGACGATGCCAACTGGCCCCCATCTTTAGTAATCGTGCAAGACAACTTACCTTTGTCTGTGGACCCCACACGGGCGAAGCTCAGGGGGACACAAAATCTTAAACATGTGGATATGGTGCTGGATGCATGTGGACTATTTCTAGGACAGAAGGTGGTTTTCAATCAACCCGTCTTTGTTTTTGCACTGCTTTGGTGGGTCCCGCCCGAGCCGTATTGGCCACTCGAGTGGGACCAGCATCTGGAGTACAGACTACAGAGGGTTCAAATTCAATTTCATGTCTGAATGGGCATGATGAGAGATAGAGAGAGGCAGCTGTGACTGGTTTTGAGAGTGGGGGTAGGTCATTAGATAAGGCTGAGGCAGGTCTTCATCACTGGAGGATGCACATCGAATTTTTATTTATTTTTTGTTATTTAAAAGAGGATTAAATATAATTTGGCTCGAATTAGAAATCTTAACTTAGTTTAATTAAGATTTTAGTTATTTTAAATAATTATTTATAAGAACATGATAAATTAATTAAAGTTTTTATTATTTTTACGTTCATATGATAAAAATAAAATTTACCAAATCTAGATAAATAATATACATTACAATTACTTGAACATAGGCTACAATCATTAATATTATTCAAAATAATATTAATGTTATTATAATAATAATTGATCTATAATTAATAATATACATGTGGTTTAGTAGTTTTTAAAGTTATTTATTTAATATAACTACAATTAATTAATATATTTCTAATAAGAATGATTGAAAGTTGCATAATATTTAATATTATATTTTAGTTTTAATTAGAGTATTTTAGTTTTAATTAGAATTAATAAATGTACGTAATTTGACTCAAATTAAATATCTTAACTTAGTTCAAGATCCTTACTCATTTTAATAATTATTTATAAACATATAAATTTATTAAATTTTTTTACGCGACCACATTAAAAATTAAATTTTCTAAACCTAGTCATATTTGAATTAGATTTTCAATATATATTATAATTAATTAATATATTTCTAATACGATTGGTTGAAAATAATATCAAATTTACATGATAAAAATAAGAGCAAGATGCCAAATGAGACCAATATCTCACCTGTCTTCTTTTTTCCATGTTTGGTGTCGATAATATCAAAGGTATTTTTTTGTTTGGTTCGAGTTAGAGAGGCCGGTTTGACTCAAAATCTCAAACCCTTACTATGTTGAGCTAAAATATATACGTGTAATATAAAATATTAGTTGAAATCGATTTATTTTTTCAAATATAATAATTTTATTTTATAGTGATAATTTGATATTTTACTTTTAATGTCGAATTTTTATTTATTTTTTGTTATTTAAAGGAGGATTAAATATAATTTGACTCGAATTAGAAATCTTAACTTAGTTTAATTAAGATTTTAGTTATTTTTTTATGATTATTTATAAGAACATGATAAATTAATTATAGTTTTTATTATTTTTACGTTCCTATAATAAAAATAAAATTTACCAAATCTAGATAAATAATATACATTACAATTACTTGTGCATACACTACAATCAATAATATTATTCAAAATAATAGTAATATTATTATAATAATAATTGATATAGAATTAATAATATACATATGATTTAGTAGTTTTTAAAGTTATTTATTTAAATAACTACAATTAATTAATATATTTCTAATAAGAATGATTGAAAGTTGCATAATATTTAATATTATATTTTAGTTTTAATTAGAGTATTTTTTTTAAAATAGAATTAATAAATGTACGTAATTTGACTCAAATTAAATATCTTAACTTAGTTCAAGATCCTTACTCATTTTAATAATTATTTATAAACACATAAATTTATTAAATTTTTTACTTTTTTTTACGTGACCACGTTAAAAATTAAATTTTCTAAACCTAGTCATATTTGAATTAGATTTTTCAATATACATTATAATTAATTAATAAATTTCTAATAAGATTGGTTGAAAATTGTATAATATAATTAATATTTTATCTATAAGAAAGGGTAAAATTATAAAAATACTTGATTTTTTGATAAAAGTGTAAAATTTAAAGTAAATATATAATTAAGACTTTCATTCCTAACACGAAGAGGTAAAATTGTAATGATACTTAATGACACGTGGCAAATTTACAACACATGGACCCATAGTGAGAAGTATTGTGGCGGCTCCTTTTAGAAAGTGAATGTTGCTTTCATATATTAGTGAAGATTATTATCATACATACGAGGAGATGGAATATATTGGGCCATGCATGACCAATATTAGAGATAGATTATATTATAAATAATCATCGTTGAATAATGAGATGGAATATTATAATTTGATATTTTAGAGATAAACTTAATTTTTTTAATTTTAAATATAGAATCTAATTAAGTGAGGAGATAAATTATAATAATTTAATTTATCTTTTTTATTTTTTTGTACTTTGATCGATTGAGTCTCCTACTTTTCATCAGAAACTACACATTTAATTACCCCCTTTATTAATAACAGTAGATTATACAAATTCTTTAGGTTTAAAAAAAAACCTCTTATTAATAAGAGTAGATTATGCAAATTATTGAGGTTAAAAAAAAATTGTGACTATATGTAACTCAAATACAATGGCATTGATTGGAAAAATGTATTTTTGCGTAATAATATATACTCTTGGATTGGAAGCTACATATTCCAAGTTGGATGAAAAATCTTGTGTAACCATACACAGATGTTCATGTTTAAATTTCTATAGCAAATTCAATAAAGATGAGAGCTGTGTTCTATTCTTATATAATGGCCTGTGTGCATGAACTTTATTCCTCTAAACTAGCAGCATTTCACTTTGATTTTTATCTGTAAAGCACATTACATTTTTAATAAAGCAATAGTTTCCTATGCATCACGAGGTGACATTAATCTTTCATCATGAAGTTTTATTGCTTAATTTTAATTTGGTGATGCTAACTTCTATCATTTTTATTACTTGTTGTAGGAGTCAATGTCTTGTGTGGGGTGGGAATACTATCCACCCCCTATGCTGTGAAGCAAGGAGGATGGATGGGGCTCTCCATTCTGTTCATCTTCGCAATTTTATCATGGTACACAGGAATCCTGTTAAGACATTGTTTAGATAGTGCGCCAGGCCTTGAAACATACCCTGATATCGGTCAGGCAGCATTTGGCACAATTGGTCGAATTACAATCTCTGTAAGAACTAGTAATTGTTCAGCTTCTATCCTTTTTTTATTTTGTAAAATGAATGAAGTAGAACAAAACCAACGTTGGCCATGTTATTGACTTGTTTCATTTTATTGTGTTTTGTGGTTCAATGCAGATAATTTTATATGTGGAGTTGTATGTGAGTATACCGTCTGCATCTTCTCTCATAAAACAACACTCTCCTTCCTTTTCCATTTGATACTTGTTGTTATGGAACTGAGAAAAATAATTTCTCTGTACTTGTTTTATTCGGTTGGAATACAAATTTGACAGAGTTCAAATGAATATGTATTGCAGGCATGCTGTGTTGAGTACATAATTTTGGAGAGTGATAACTTGTCAACTTTGTTCCCAAATGCTCATCTTAGCGTAGGTGGTCTTCAGTTGAACTCTCACCATCTTTTTGCTTTGATGACAACTCTTGCTGTCCTTCCTACTGTATGGCTTAGAGACATGAGTATTCTAAGTTATATATCAGGTACTTGGTACAATATTCTACATTTATCTTTTAGTTTTAAGTCTGCCCAACATTTAATTATGATGTTTTTTGTATTTCCCTCATGCTTCTTGCAATGAAATGCAATTGTTTATGATATTTGCCCTGTTTACTTTCTCTTTTATATTTCTATTGATATATAGTTCATGTAAATAATTTGACTTCACTTATCTTTTCCCCTCCAATTCACAGCTGGTGGAGTTATAGCTTCAATTTTGATTGTCATCTGTTTGTTTTGGGTTGGTCTGGTGGATAAAGTTGGATTTGTGAACCAAGGCTCAATGATAAACCTCCCTACTCTTCCAGTTGCTGTTGGTTTATATGGTTACTGCTACTCAGGTCATGCTGTCTTTCCCAACATCTACACTTCAATGAAGAAGCCTAGTCAATATCCATCAGTACTTTTCACAAGGTACACACAAATAACAAACACTTTGTTGTGTTTATTTCCACCATTATGCTCAGAAGAGTTTATTGATTAAATTAGATTTTGTAATATCTTAATCTAATTATGGAGTTCATATTCAATTTCTATGCAGCTTTGCTATATGTACAGCATTGTATGCTGGTGCTGCAGTGATAGGTTATTTTATGTTTGGAGAGTCTACAATGTCACAGTTTACTCTTAACATGCCACAAAATTTTGTTGCTTCTAAAATTGCTGTTTGGACTACGGTAAGTTGTCGAAAGTTTGCGAGTAAGCTCGCTATCATCTGAAACTAATTACCTGTTTCATGTTTTCTTGCAGGTGGTAAATCCTTTCACAAAATATCCTTCCTTTGGTCCATAATATTTCTTGCATTTTCCCTTGTTGGTATTTACGGATTCTGATTATTTAGTCACATAGAACAAGGTAAAAAACGTCCATAATGGTAGTTAGAAAATACATTAAGATTTATAAATTCAATGGAAATATGAAATCCCCCATTCATTTTTGGACTCTCTTTTGATTATATGGGGAAATACTCCTTAACTGAAAATTACATATGCTTTGACAATTTCTCCTGTGGCAATGAGCTTGGAAGAGCTAATACCATCAAACCATACGAAGTCTCATTGGTATGCCATTTTCATCAGAACAGGCTTGGTCATTTCTACTCTGGTTGTAGGCCTCACAGTTCCATTCTTTGGTACAGCTTCACTTATCTTAATCTTTCATTGTTGTAATTCGAGTTTTAATTTCCTGGTAATTCTAAATATGTAGTAAACAATCTATTGCTGTGGAAATTTTCATCTCTAATGGTACCATTTCTCAGGTTTGGTGATGGCTTTGATTGGATCTTTCCTCACCATGCTTGTAGTATGTATTAGATATGAGTACATTTTTCGCTTATAGTACTGTTATTTCTATTGTTCCCATTCTAATGTTTTTTCTCTCTTATAACAGACTCTAATTCTTCCTTGTGCTTGCTTTTTGAGTATCCTCAAAGGAAAAATAACTCGTTTTCAGGTGATTAATTCTTGTTTCTTATGACATTTAAAACTATGTATTAGTCATGGACTATAAGAAGAAAAATATAACCTTACTAAAAGATTGAAGTACTCTTCTTGCTCAAATTTTCCTATCATATTAGACACCAAGCTCAATTATACTTTTTAACTGGAATGTTATAGTTAAGTATTCACTCCCATAAAAAGGATTTTGGTGATTATTTCTTTCACTATTCTTAATCTGTTTCATACATCTGATATTTGTGATGGTTTATGACTAAAATTAATCTGTGTATGAATGGCTTGGTTATGTTTGGTAAAGCTTCAATGCAAGTTATGTTGTTTTGCAGGGATTGGTGTGTATGCTAATTTTATTGGTGGGAGTTGTGTCTTGTGCTTTTGGAACCATTTCAGCTCTTTCAAAGATTGTAGAAAATCTTAGTTGATGTCAAAAAATTTTCCCTTTTATATTATGTCTTCAATGCTATGCTGCTCTCTCCCAAGTTTTGTTCCAAACTATTTATCAAACAAGTTTGATGGTGTATGGAAATTATTTGGCAAATATTTAGTCCTTTTGTCTTGGCTTTGATTTGTTGCAAAATGATAACACAATCAACCTAGGATTTTATTGGATGAGAGGTAGAATGGATTATATAAGCTTATGGATTGAATGATCCAATATAGGAATTTCTAGAATAAAATTTTTTATAAGTGGGTTTCCAATCCCAAAATATAGTTAACCACTTTTAAAAGAATGATCAAGGCTCATCAAGTTGGTTTTTAACCATGACAAAGCAAGATTATGTTAGAGATAAACTCAAATTTTACATCCTTAATAAATAATGAGATATAGATTATAATATTCTTATACTATAGATATACTCCAATTTTAAAGTTAAAACTATCCTTGTTTCATTTATTTCATTTATTTTTATTATATTTTGATTAGTTGATTAATCTCCTACTTTTTATTAGATTGTGACCTTTGATTCCTTTTTTTCAATGGGAATAAATGAATGGAAAGTAAGAAAGGAAGTGTAAGGTAGGAGATTAAGAAAGAATAGGGGAATGGTCTTTAAAGGTTTTGGATTTCTGTGGTGTAAATCTACAATTATTTTGAATTTTCTTATGTTATCATATTATAATCTTTTTGCTCCTAATTTTAATATTGTAAATATTGTAATGATTTTTCAAAGTTAAAGGCAATAATCCGGTTAACCATAGACACACACGCACACACATATTGTTTGAGCAACAACTCTGCGGATCAACCACTCAAACAAATAAAAGATTAATGTATTGAGATTAAAAGGTTAAAAATTCAGGTGATAGGGAAAGAATTAATTTGACTTCCATCTTATAATCTTGTTTTGACCAGGGGAATATTATCTGCTAGGTAATCAAAGGTAAGTATTCTTGGGTCAAATTAAGCATATTTAAAATTCACTAGAGCCATTCAAGAACTTGCATTCACATTTTGAGTGGGAGTTGGAGCATCCAAGCTTCAAATAATAAACAACAATAATAAATGGTATTGCCTTTATTCATCATACTATGAGATGGTCAACCAATTGCATGCAGCATAAGATGGAGATGAAAAAAAAAAAAGTTGCATGACATAATCCTTTGGACCAACGAGTAATTAAGAACTAAGAACATCACCGCATACTTGCATGTTTTTACTTATGACATGGAACATCTCGCTCAGCAACAATGGTGACACCATCCTATTCATGAAAACTATCACTGATCATCTTCTTCCTCAAGTTCTTGGCCATGAATGAGGATCCTCTTGAGCTCACGAGGGTGACAAGAAAACACAATGGCGCATTCTGGTCGAACCCGAACTCCGTCTAATCCAAAAGCCTAAGGAAGCATGGATGCTTCCGATATTTCATGTCAATGATAAACCTCTTGGCTTCTTCCTCACTGTGATCAATGGCTACTACAACAAAATGTCCCTTCTTCACTGGAGAACCAGAACCTTCTTCATAAATTTGAGAACTCAAGGATGACAAGAAGAGGCTCTTTTGCAGCCTCTTGACTACATGCTTGAGTTTGGCTGTGGTATGTCTGGCCATGGCTTGCTAGTTCATAAGCTATGCATGTGATCATGTGTACTATGCAAATTGGGATATTATAGACTTTGGTGGTCAATTGATTAAGTAGTATTGAAGATACACGTATACTATAACAATGATAGAGGAAGAGCTGGGGGAGTATAAAAGCGAGACCATACCACATGGTGCACATCTGCTTGTGCAAGTGTGGCCTTTGAGAGGTCAATTTGTGACAGCCAAGGTCATGGGGCCAGTTCAAAATATTGGGCTTCAATTTCCATGCTTGGTTACTGTATGTTGGCGGTGGTACAGTTCAAAATATTGGGCTTCAATTTCCATGCTTGGTTACTGTATGTTGGCGGTGGTACATGTTTTAATTTTTTTATGCACCCTTCCAGTCACCAAGATGGTTCCTACTGGCCTACTCAAACTCTAGTTCAAAATGTAAAGAGCATCCCTTGCTCTGTACTTGCTCTCCTTATGACTGCAATGTATGTTTTTTTTATAATTTTATAATTAAATATAGACCTAAGCATTCGAGACTCTCATAAATTAGTCTCAATACCGGTTAAAATAAGACCCGGTATAAGAATTAGGATATGTTTATAAATCTTCGATTTGGTTACCCCTAGTTTTAAAACTTTTCTTTTTAACTCAAAAAACTCTCCTAATCAAATTTCATAAATAATTTTTTATTAACAAATTTTATGATTTACTCCCCGAGTTACTATTTTTCTTTTACTTTAATTACATCAATAATTTTCAATAACATAAATTAAATATTTAATAATTTTAAGTATTAAAGAGAATAATATTGACTAATTACATATATATATATATATAGAGAATTTTTCTATGGTGCGCTACCTACTGTGGGCAGCGCACCATACGGCGCCTCACAAGGACCGTTGGATCAGATCCAGCGGCCCACGGCTCTCCCCCAC